>JARKHS020011992.1:0-183759 GCA_030143305.2 Amblyomma americanum
CCTGGATCTGCAACAGTTTGGCAGTAATGCGCAAACGGAAATCACGTCGATAATTTCCTCCGCTCTTTGCAGCATCGAACGTCTACATTTCGTGCCGGACCTACCCGTTCCTGAGCTTCGTCGGGCTATGTTGCGCAATCACGCCCGCCTGGACAGAGCGGTTTTCCTGCGATACCTGGGCCGCAATCGGCGTCCAATCGGCGCCTCACAGCTGTGTTTTACGAGATTTAATAAGAGCGACACTCCTGGATCTGCAACAGTTTGGCAGCGGTGCGCAAACGGAAATCACGTCGCTAATTCCCTCCGCTCTTTGCAGCATCGAACGTCTACATTTCGTGCCTGAGCTACCCGTTCCTGAGCTACGTTGCGCAATCACGCCCGCCTGGGCAGAGCGGTTTTCCTGCGGTACCTGGGCCGCAATCGGCGTCCAATCGGCGCCTGACAGCTGTGTTCTTCGAGCTTTAGAAAGAGCGACACTCCTGGATCTGCAACAGTTTGGCAGCGGTGCGCAAACGGAAATCCCGTCGCTAATTCCCTCCGCTCTTTGCAGCGTCGAACGTCTACATTTCGTGCCTGAGCTACCCGTTCCTGAGCTACGTTGCGCAATCACGCCCTCCTGGTCACCAGTTTTCCTGCGATACCTGGGCCGCAATCGGCGTCCAATCGGCGCCTTACAGCTGTCTTCTACGAGCTTTAAAAAGAGCGATATTCCTGGATCTGCAACAGTTTGGCAGCGGTGCGCAAACGGAAACACTTCGCTAATTCCCTCCGCTCTTTGCAGCATCGAACGTCTACATTTCGTGCCTGAGCTACCCGTTCCTGAGCTACGTTGCGCAATCACGCCCGCCTGGACAGAGCGGTTTTCCTGCGGTACCTGGGCCGCAATCGGCGTCCAATCGGCGCCTGACAGCTGTCTTCTACGAGCTTTAAAAAGAGCGACACTCCTGGATCTGCAACAGTTCGGCACCGGTGCGCAAACGGAAATCCCGTCGCTAATTCCCTCCGCTCTTTGCAGCATCGAACGTCTACATTTCGTGCCTGAGCTACCCGTTCCTGAGCTACGTTGCGCAATCACGCCCTCCTGGTCACCGGTTTTCCTGCGATACCTGGGTCGCAATCGGCGTCCAATCGGCGCCTGACAGCTGTCTTCTACGAGCTTTAAAAAGAGCGATATTCCTGGATCTGCAACAGTTTGGCAGCGGTGCGCAAACGGAAAGCACGTCGCTAATTCCCTCCGCTCTTTGCAGCATCGAACGTCTACATTTCGTGCCTCAGCTACCCGTTCCTGAGCTACGTTGCGCAATCACGCCCGCCTGGGCAGAGCGGTTTTCCTGCGGTACCTGGGCCGCAATCGGCGTCCAATCGGCGCCTGACAGCTGTCTTCTACGAGCTTTAAAAAGAGCGACACTCCTGGATCTGCAACAGTTCGGCAGCCTTGCGCAAACGGAAATCACGTCGCTAATTCCCTCCGCTCTTTGCAGCATCGAACGTCTACATTTCGTGCCTGACCTACCCGTTCCTGAGCTCCGTCGGGCAATGTTGCGCAATCACGCCCGCCTGGACAGAGCGGTTTTCCTGCGATACCTGGGCCGCAATCGGCGTCCAATCGGCGCCTGACAGCTGTTTTCTACGAGCTTTAAAAAGAGCGATATTCCTGGATCTGCAAGTTTCGCAGCGGTGCGCAAACGGAAAGCACGTCGCTAATTCCCTCCGCTCTTTGCAGCATCGAACGTCTACATTTCGTGCCTGAGCTACCCGTTCCGGAGCTGCGTTGCGCAATCACGCCCGCCTGGACACCGGTTTTCCTGCGGTACCTGGGTCGCAATCGGTGTCCAATCGGCGCCTGACAGCCGTCTTCTATGAGCTTTAAAAAGAGTGATATTCCTGGATCTGCAACAGTTTGGCAGCGGTGCGCAAACGGAAAGCACGTCGCTCATTCCCTCCGCTCTTTGCAGCATCGAACGTCTACATTTCGTGCCTGAGCTACCCGTTAGTGAGCTCCGTCGGGCTACGTTGCGAAATCACGCCCGCCTGGACAGAGCGGTTTTCCTGCGGTACCTGGGCCGCAATCGGCGTCCAATCGGCGCCTGACAGCTGTCTTCTACGAGCTTTAAAAAGAGCGACACTCCTGGATCACCAACAGTTCGGCAGCCTTGCGCAAACGGAAATCACGTCGCTAATTCCCTCCGCTCTTTGCAGCATCGAACGTCTACATTTCGTGCCTGACCTACCCGTTCCTGAGCTCCGTCGGGCAATGTTGCGCAATCACGCCCGCCTGGACAGAGCGGTTTTCCTGCGATACCTGGGCCGCAATCGGCGTCCAATCGGCGCCTGACAGCTGTTTTCTACGAGCTTTAAAAAGAGCGATATTCCTGGATCTGCCAGTTTCGCAGCGATGCGCAAACGGAAAGCACGTCGCTAATTCCCTCCGCTCTTTGCAGCATCGAACGTCTACATTTCGTGCCTGAGCTACCCGTTCCTGAGCTGCGTTGCGCAATCACGCCCGCCTGGACACCGGTTTTCCTGCGGTACCTGGGTCGCAATCGGCGTCCAATCGGCGCCTGACAGCCGTCTTCTATGAGCTTTAAAAACAGTGATATTCCTGGATCTGCAACAGTTTGGCAGCGGTGCGCAAACGGAAAGCACGTCGCTAATTCCCTCCGCTCTTTGCAGCATCGAACGTCTACATTTCGTGCCTGAGCTACCCGTTAGTGAGCTCCGTCGGGCTACGTTGCGAAATTACGCCCGCCTGGACAGAGCGGTTTTCCTGCGGTACTTGGGCCGCAATCAGCGTCCAATCGGCGCCTGACAGCTGTCTTCTACGAGCTTTAAAAAGAGCGACACTCCTGGATCTGCAACAGTTTGGCAGCGGTGCGCAAACGTAAATCACGTCGCTAATTCCCTCCGCTCTTTGCAGCATCGAGCGTCTACATTTCGTGCCTGACCTACCCGTTCCTGAGCTTCGTCGGGCTATGTTGCGCAATCACGCCCGCCTGGACAGAGCGGTTTTCCTGCGATACCTGGGCCGCAATCGGCGTCCAATCGGCGCCTCACAGCTGTGTTTTACGAGATTTAATAAGAGCGACACTCCTGGATCTGCAACAGTTTGGCAGCGGTGCGCAAACGGAAATCACGTCGCTAATTCCCTCCGCTCTTTGCAGCATCGAACGTCTACATTTCGTGCCTGAGCTACCCGTTCCTGAGCTACGTTGCGCAATCACGCCCGCCTGGGCAGAGCGGTTTTCCTGCGGTACCTGGGCCGCAATCGGCGTCCAATCGGCGCCTGACAGCTGTGTTCTTCGAGCTTTAGAAAGAGCGACACTCCTGGATCTGCAACAGTTTGGCAGCGGTGCGCAAACGGAAATCCCGTCGCTAATTCCCTCCGCTCTTTGCAGCGTCGAACGTCTACATTTCGTGCCTGAGCTACCCGTTCCTGAGCTACGTTGCGCAATCACGCCCTCCTGGTCACCAGTTTTCCTGCGATACCTGGGCCGCAATCGGCGTCCAATCGGCGCCTTACAGCTGTCTTCTACGAGCTTTAAAAAGAGCGATATTCCTGGATCTGCAACAGTTTGGCAGCGGTGCGCAAACGGAAACACTTCGCTAATTCCCTCCGCTCTTTGCAGCATCGAACGTCTACATTTCGTGCCTGAGCTACCCGTTCCTGAGCTACGTTGCGCAATCACGCCCGCCTGGACAGAGCGGTTTTCCTGCGGTACCTGGGCCGCAATCGGCGTCCAATCGGCGCCTGACAGCTGTCTTCTACGAGCTTTAAAAAGAGCGACACTCCTGGATCTGCAACAGTTCGGCACCGGTGCGCAAACGGAAATCCCGTCGCTAATTCCCTCCGCTCTTTGCAGCATCGAACGTCTACATTTCGTGCCTGAGCTACCCGTTCCTGAGCTACGTTGCGCAATCACGCCCTCCTGGTCACCGGTTTTCCTGCGATACCTGGGTCGCAATCGGCGTCCAATCGGCGCCTGACAGCTGTCTTCTACGAGCTTTAAAAAGAGCGATATTCCTGGATCTGCAACAGTTTGGCAGCGGTGCGCAAACGGAAAGCACGTCGCTAATTCCCTCCGCTCTTTGCAGCATCGAACGTCTACATTTCGTGCCTCAGCTACCCGTTCCTGAGCTACGTTGCGCAATCACGCCCGCCTGGGCAGAGCGGTTTTCCTGCGGTACCTGGGCCGCAATCGGCGTCCAATCGGCGCCTGACAGCTGTCTTCTACGAGCTTTAAAAAGAGCGACACTCCTGGATCTGCAACAGTTCGGCAGCCTTGCGCAAACGGAAATCACGTCGCTAATTCCCTCCGCTCTTTGCAGCATCGAACGTCTACATTTCGTGCCTGACCTACCCGTTCCTGAGCTCCGTCGGGCAATGTTGCGCAATCACGCCCGCCTGGACAGAGCGGTTTTCCTGCGATACCTGGGCCGCAATCGGCGTCCAATCGGCGCCTGACAGCTGTTTTCTACGAGCTTTAAAAAGAGCGATATTCCTGGATCTGCAAGTTTCGCAGCGGTGCGCAAACGGAAAGCACGTCGCTAATTCCCTCCGCTCTTTGCAGCATCGAACGTCTACATTTCGTGCCTGAGCTACCCGTTCCGGAGCTGCGTTGCGCAATCACGCCCGCCTGGACACCGGTTTTCCTGCGGTACCTGGGTCGCAATCGGTGTCCAATCGGCGCCTGACAGCCGTCTTCTATGAGCTTTAAAAAGAGTGATATTCCTGGATCTGCAACAGTTTGGCAGCGGTGCGCAAACGGAAAGCACGTCGCTCATTCCCTCCGCTCTTTGCAGCATCGAACGTCTACATTTCGTGCCTGAGCTACCCGTTAGTGAGCTCCGTCGGGCTACGTTGCGAAATCACGCCCGCCTGGACAGAGCGGTTTTCCTGCGGTACCTGGGCCGCAATCGGCGTCCAATCGGCGCCTGACAGCTGTCTTCTACGAGCTTTAAAAAGAGCGACACTCCTGGATCACCAACAGTTCGGCAGCCTTGCGCAAACGGAAATCACGTCGCTAATTCCCTCCGCTCTTTGCAGCATCGAACGTCTACATTTCGTGCCTGACCTACCCGTTCCTGAGCTCCTCGGGCAATGTTGCGCAATCACGCCCGCCTGGACAGAGCGGTTTTCCTGCGATACCTGGGCCGCAATCGGCGTCCAATCGGCGCCTGACAGCTGTTTTCTACGAGCTTTAAAAAGAGCGATATTCCTGGATCTGCCAGTTTCGCAGCGATGCGCAAACGGAAAGCACGTCGCTAATTCCCTCCGCTCTTTGCAGCATCGAACGTCTACATTTCGTGCCTGAGCTACCCGTTCCTGAGCTGCGTTGCGCAATCACGCCCGCCTGGACACCGGTTTTCCTGCGGTACCTGGGTCGCAATCGGCGTCCAATCGGCGCCTGACAGCCGTCTTCTATGAGCTTTAAAAACAGTGATATTCCTGGATCTGCAACAGTTTGGCAGCGGTGCGCAAACGGAAAGCACGTCGCTAATTCCCTCCGCTCTTTGCAGCATCGAACGTCTACATTTCGTGCCTGAGCTACCCGTTAGTGAGCTCCGTCGGGCTACGTTGCGAAATTACGCCCGCCTGGACAGAGCGGTTTTCCTGCGGTACTTGGGCCGCAATCAGCGTCCAATCGGCGCCTGACAGCTGTCTTCTACGAGCTTTAAAAAGAGCGACACTCCTGGATCTGCAACAGTTTGGCAGCGGTGCGCAAACGTAAATCACGTCGCTAATTCCCTCCGCTCTTTGCAGCATCGAGCGTCTACATTTCGTGCCTGACCTACCCGTTCCTGAGCTTCGTCGGGCTATGTTGCGCAATCACGCCCGCCTGGACAGAGCGGTTTTCCTGCGATACCTGGGCCGCAATCGGCGTCCAATCGGCGCCTCACAGCTGTGTTTTACGAGATTTAATAAGAGCGACACTCCTGGATCTGCAACAGTTTGGCAGCGGTGCGCAAACGGAAATCACGTCGCTAATTCCCTCCGCTCTTTGCAGCATCGAACGTCTACATTTCGTGCCTGAGCTACCCGTTCCTGAGCTACGTTGCGCAATCACGCCCGCCTGGGCAGAGCGGTTTTCCTGCGGTACCTGGGCCGCAATCGGCGTCCAATCGGCGCCTGACAGCTGTGTTCTTCGAGCTTTAGAAAGAGCGACACTCCTGGATCTGCAACAGTTTGGCAGCGGTGCGCAAACGGAAATCCCGTCGCTAATTCCCTCCGCTCTTTGCAGCGTCGAACGTCTACATTTCGTGCCTGAGCTACCCGTTCCTGAGCTACGTTGCGCAATCACGCCCTCCTGGTCACCAGTTTTCCTGCGATACCTGGGCCGCAATCGGCGTCCAATCGGCGCCTTACAGCTGTCTTCTACGAGCTTTAAAAAGAGCGATATTCCTGGATCTGCAACAGTTTGGCAGCGGTGCGCAAACGGAAAGCACTTCGCTAATTCCCTCCGCTCTTTGCAGCATCGAACGTCTACATTTCGTGCCTGAGCTACCCGTTCCTGAGCTACGTTGCGCAATCACGCCCGCCTGGACAGAGCGGTTTTCCTGCGGTACCTGGGCCGCAATCGGCGTCCAATCGGCGCCTGACAGCTGTCTTCTACGAGCTTTAAAAAGAGCGACACTCCTGGATCTGCAACAGTTCGGCACCGGTGCGCAAACGGAAATCCCGTCGCTAATTCCCTCCGCTCTTTGCAGCATCGAACGTCTACATTTCGTGCCTGAGCTACCCGTTCCTGAGCTACGTTGCGCAATCACGCCCTCCTGGTCACCGGTTTTCCTGCGATACCTGGGTCGCAATCGGCGTCCAATCGGCGCCTGACAGCTGTCTTCTACGAGCTTTAAAAAGAGCGATATTCCTGGATCTGCAACAGTTTGGCAGCGGTGCGCAAACGGAAAGCACGTCGCTAATTCCCTCCGCTCTTTGCAGCATCGAACGTCTACATTTCGTGCCTCAGCTACCCGTTCCTGAGCTACGTTGCGCAATCACGCCCGCCTGGGCAGAGCGGTTTTCCTGCGGTACCTGGGCCGCAATCGGCGTCCAATCGGCGCCTGACAGCTGTCTTCTACGAGCTTTAAAAAGAGCGACACTCCTGGATCTGCAACAGTTCGGCAGCCTTGCGCAAACGGAAATCACGTCGCTAATTCCCTCCGCTCTTTGCAGCATCGAACGTCTACATTTCGTGCCTGACCTACCCGTTCCGGAGCTGCGTTGCGCAATCACGCCCGCCTGGACACCGGTTTTCCTGCGGTACCTGGGTCGCAATCGGTGTCCAATCGGCGCCTGACAGCCGTCTTCTATGAGCTTTAAAAAGAGTGATATTCCTGGATCTGCAACAGTTTGGCAGCGGTGCGCAAACGGAAAGCACGTCGCTCATTCCCTCCGCTCTTTGCAGCATCGAACGTCTACATTTCGTGCCTGAGCTACCCGTTAGTGAGCTCCGTCGGGCTACATTGCGAAATCACGCCCGCCTGGACAGAGCGGTTTTCCTGCGGTACCTGGGCCGCAATCGGCGTCCAATCGGCGCCTGACAGCTGTCTTCTACGAGCTTTAAAAAGAGCGACACTCCTGGATCACCAACAGTTCGGCAGCCTTGCGCAAACGGAAATCACGTCGCTAATTCCCTCCGCTCTTTGCAGCATCGAACGTCTACATTTCGTGCCTGACCTACCCGTTCCTGAGCTCCTCGGGCAATGTTGCGCAATCACGCCCGCCTGGACAGAGCGGTTTTCCTGCGATACCTGGGCCGCAATCGGCGTCCAATCGGCGCCTGACAGCTGTTTTCTACGAGCTTTAAAAAGAGCGATATTCCTGGATCTGCCAGTTTCGCAGCGATGCGCAAACGGAAAGCACGTCGCTAATTCCCTCCGCTCTTTGCAGCATCGAACGTCTACATTTCGTGCCTGAGCTACCCGTTCCTGAGCTGCGTTGCGCAATCACGCCCGCCTGGACACCGGTTTTCCTGCGGTACCTGGGTCGCAATCGGCGTCCAATCGGCGCCTGACAGCCGTCTTCTATGAGCTTTAAAAACAGTGATATTCCTGGATCTGCAACAGTTTGGCAGCGGTGCGCAAACGGAAAGCACGTCGCTAATTCCCTCCGCTCTTTGCAGCATCGAACGTCTACATTTCGTGCCTGAGCTACCCGTTAGTGAGCTCCGTCGGGCTACGTTGCGAAATTACGCCCGCCTGGACAGAGCGGTTTTCCTGCGGTACTTGGGCCGCAATCAGCGTCCAATCGGTGCCTGACAGCTGTCTTCTACGAGCTTTAAAAAGAGCGACACTCCTGGATCTGCAACAGTTTGGCAGCGGTGCGCAAACGTAAATCACGTCGCTAATTCCCTCCGCTCTTTGCAGCATCGAGCGTCTACATTTCGTGCCTGACCTACCCGTTCCTGATCTCCTTCGGGCTATGTTGCGAAATCACGCCCGCCTGGACAGAGCGGTTTTCCTGCGGTACTTGGGCCGCAATCGGCGTCCAATCGGCGCCTGACAGCTGTCTTCTATGAGCTTTAAAAAGAGCGACACTCCTGGATCTGCAACAGTTTGGCAGTAATGCGCAAACCGAAATCACGTCGATAATTTCCTCCGCTCTTTGCAGCATCGAACGTCTACATTTCGTGCCGGACCTACCCGTTCCTGAGCTTCGTCGGGCTATGTTGCGCAATCACGCCCGCCTGGACAGAGCGGTTTTCCTGCGATACCTGGGCCGCAATCGGCGTCCAATCGGCGCCTCACAGCTGTGTTCTACGAGATTTAATAAGAGCGACACTCCTGGATCTGCAACAGTTTGGCAGCGGTGCGCAAACGGAAATCACGTCGCTAATTCCCTCCGCTCTTTGCAGCATCGAACGTCTACATTTCGTGCCTGAGCTACCCGTTCCTGAGCTACGTTGCGCAATCACGCCCGCCTGGGCAGAGCGGTTTTCCTGCGGTACCTGGGCCGCAATCGGCGTCCAATCGGCGCCTGACAGCTGTGTTCTTCGAGCTTTAGAAAGAGCGACACTCCTGGATCTGCAACAGTTTGGCAGCGGTGCGCAAACGGAAAGCACGTCGCTAATTCCCTCCGCTCTTTGCAGCATCGAACGTCTACATTTCGTGCCTGAGCTACCCGTTAGTGAGCTCCGTCGGGCTACGTTGCGAAATTACGCCCGCCTGGACAGAGCGGTTTTCCTGCGGTACTTGGGCCGCAATCAGCGTCCAATCGGTGCCTGACAGCTGTCTTCTACGAGCTTTAAAAAGAGCGACACTCCTGGATCTGCAACAGTTTGGCAGCGGTGCGCAAACGTAAATCACGTCGCTAATTCCCTCCGCTCTTTGCAGCATCGAGCGTCTACATTTCGTGCCTGACCTACCCGTTCCTGATCTCCTTCGGGCTATGTTGCGAAATCACGCCCGCCTGGACAGAGCGGTTTTCCTGCGGTACTTGGGCCGCAATCGGCGTCCAATCGGCGCCTGACAGCTGTCTTCTATGAGCTTTAAAAAGAGCGACACTCCTGGATCTGCAACAGTTTGGCAGTAATGCGCAAACCGAAATCACGTCGATAATTTCCTCCGCTCTTTGCAGCATCGAACGTCTACATTTCGTGCCGGACCTACCCGTTCCTGAGCTTCGTCGGGCTATGTTGCGCAATCACGCCCGCCTGGACAGAGCGGTTTTCCTGCGATACCTGGGCCGCAATCGGCGTCCAATCGGCGCCTCACAGCTGTGTTCTACGAGATTTAATAAGAGCGACACTCCTGGATCTGCAACAGTTTGGCAGCGGTGCGCAAACGGAAATCACGTCGCTAATTCCCTCCGCTCTTTGCAGCATCGAACGTCTACATTTCGTGCCTGAGCTACCCGTTCCTGAGCTACATTGCGCAATCACGCCCGCCTGGGCAGAGCGGTTTTCCTGCGGTACCTGGGCCGCAATCGGCGTCCAATCGGCGCCTGACAGCTGTGTTCTTCGAGCTTTAGAAAGAGCGACACTCCTGGATCTGCAACAGTTTGGCAGCGGTGCGCAAACGGAAAGCACGTCGCTAATTCCCTCCGCTCTTTGCAGCATCGAACGTCTACATTTCGTGCCTGAGCTACCCGTTAGTGAGCTCCGTCGGGCTACGTTGCGAAATTACGCCCGCCTGGACAGAGCGGTTTTCCTGCGGTACTTGGGCCGCAATCAGCGTCCAATCGGTGCCTGACAGCTGTCTTCTACGAGCTTTAAAAAGAGCGACACTCCTGGATCTGCAACAGTTTGGCAGCGGTGCGCAAACGTAAATCACGTCGCTAATTCCCTCCGCTCTTTGCAGCATCGAGCGTCTACATTTCGTGCCTGACCTACCCGTTCCTGATCTCCTTCGGGCTATGTTGCGAAATCACGCCCGCCTGGACAGAGCGGTTTTCCTGCGGTACTTGGGCCGCAATCGGCGTCCAATCGGCGCCTGACAGCTGTCTTCTATGAGCTTTAAAAAGAGCGACACTCCTGGATCTGCAACAGTTTGGCAGTAATGCGCAAACCGAAATCACGTCGATAATTTCCTCCGCTCTTTGCAGCATCGAACGTCTACATTTCGTGCCGGACCTACCCGTTCCTGAGCTTCGTCGGGCTATGTTGCGCAATCACGCCCGCCTGGACAGAGCGGTTTTCCTGCGATACCTGGGCCGCAATCGGCGTCCAATCGGCGCCTCACAGCTGTGTTCTACGAGATTTAATAAGAGCGACACTCCTGGATCTGCAACAGTTTGGCAGCGGTGCGCAAACGGAAATCACGTCGCTAATTCCCTCCGCTCTTTGCAGCATCGAACGTCTACATTTCGTGCCTGAGCTACCCGTTCCTGAGCTACGTTGCGCAATCACGCCCGCCTGGGCAGAGCGGTTTTCCTGCGGTACCTGGGCCGCAATCGGCGTCCAATCGGCGCCTGACAGCTGTGTTCTTCGAGCTTTAGAAAGAGCGACACTCCTGGATCTGCAACAGTTTGGCAGCGGTGCGCAAACGGAAATCCCGTCGCTAATTCCCTCCGCTCTTTGCAGCGTCGAACGTCTACATTTCGTGCCTGAGCTACCCGTTCCTGAGCTACGTTGCGCAATCACGCCCTCCTGGTCACCAGTTTTCCTGCGATACCTGGGCCGCAATCGGCGTCCAATCGGCGCCTTACAGCTGTCTTCTACGAGCTTTAAAAAGAGCGATATTCCTGGATCTGCAACAGTTTGGCAGCGGTGCGCAAACGGAAAGCACGTCGCTAATTCCCTCCGCTCTTTGCATCATCGAACGTCTACATTTCGTGCCTGAGCTACCCGTTCCTGAGCTACGTTGCGCAATCACGCCCGCCTGGACACCGGTTTTCCTGCGGTACCTGGGTCGCTATCGGCGTCCAATCGGCGCCTGACAGCTGTCTTCTACGAGCTTTAAAAAGAGCGATATTCCTGGATCTGCAACAGTTCGGCAGCGGTGCGCAAACGGAAATCACGTCGCTAATTCCCTCCGCTCTTTGCAGCATCGAACGTCTACATTTCGTGCCTGAGCTACCCGTTCCTGAGCTACGTTGCGCAATATATCCCGCCTGGACACAGGTTTTCCTGCGGTACCTGGGTCGCAATCGGCGTCCAATCGGCGCCTGACAGTTGTCTTCTACGAGCTTTAAAAAGAGCGATATTCCTGGATCTGCAAGTTTCGCAGCGGTGCGCAAACGGAAAGCACGTCGCTAATTCCCTCCGCTCTTTGCAGCATCGAACGTCTACATTTCGTGCCTGAGCTACCCGTTCCTGAGCTGCGTTGCGCAATCACGCCCGCCTGGACCCCGGTTTTCCTGCGGTACCTGGGTCGCAATCGGCGTCCAATCGGCGCCTGACAGCTGTCTTCTACGAGCTTTAAAAAGAGCGATATTCCTGGATCTGCAACAGTTTGGCAGCGGTGCGCAAACGGAAAGCACGTCGCTAATTCCCTCCGCTCTTTGCAGCATCGAACGTCTACATTTCGTGCCTGAGCTACCCGTTCCTGAGCTACGTTGCGCAATCACGCCCGCCTGGACACAGGTTTTCCTGCGGTACCTGGGTCGCAATCGGCGTCCAATCGGCGCCTGACAGAGTTCTTCTACGAGCTCTAAAAAGAGCGACACTGCTGGATCTGCAACAGTTTGGCAGCGGTGCGCAAACGGAAATAACGTCAATAATTCCCTCCGCTCTTTGCAGCATCGAACGTGTAAATTTCGTGCCGGACCTACCCGTTCCTGAGCTCCGTCGGGCTATGTTGCGCAATCACGCCCGCCTGGACAGAGCGGTTTTCCTGCGATACCTGGGCCGCAATCGGCGTCCAATCGGCGCCTGACAGCTGTGTTCTTCGAGCTTTAGAAAGAGCGACACTCCTGGATCTGCAACAGTTTGGCAGCGGTGCGGAAATGGAAATCCCGTCGCTAATTCCCTCCGCTCTTTGCAGCATCGAACGTCTACACAACACGGACTTTCTCTAACATGGAGTTTCTCTAACACGAAGTTTCTCCAACACGGAGTTTCTCCAACACGGAGTTTCTTCAACACGGAGTTTCTACAACATAAAATTTCTCCATCTCGGCGTTTCCCCAACACGGAGTTTCCACAACACGGAGTTTCTCCAACACGGAGTTTCTCCAACATGGAGTTTCTCCAACACGGATTTTCTCCAACAAGGAGTTTCTCCAACCAGAAGGTTCTCCAACATGGAGTTTCTCTAACACGGAGTTTCTACAACACGGAGTTTCTCCAACACGGAGTTTCTAAAACACGGAGTTTCTCCAAAACGGAGTTTTCTCCAACACGGAGTTTCTCCAACACGGAGTTTACCCAACAAGGAGTTTCTCCAACAAGGAGTTTCTCCAGCACGTAGTTTCTCCAACAAGGAATTTCTCCGACACAGTCTCCAACACGGAGTTTCTCCAACACGGACTTTCTCCGACACGGAGTTTCTCTGACACAGAGTTTCTACAACACGGAGTTTCTCCAACACGGAGTTTCTAAAACACGGAGTTTCTCCAACACGGAGTTTCTCCAACACGGAGTTTCTCCAACACGGACTTTCTCCAACACAGAGTTTCTCCGACACGGAGTTTCTCCAACACGGAGTTTCTTCAACACGGAGTTTCTACAACATGGAGTTTCCACAACACGGAGTTTCTCCAGCACGGAGTTTCTCCAACATGGAGTTTCTCCAACAAGGATTTTCTCCAACAAGGAGTTTCTCCAACAAGAAGGTTCTCCAACATGGAGTTTCTCTAACACGGAGCTTCTCCAACACGGAGTTTCTCCAACACGGAGTTTCTCCAACACGGAGTTTCTCCAACACGGAGTTTCTCCGACACGGAGTTTCTCTGACACAGAGTTTCTACAACACGGAGTTTCTCCAACACGGAGTTTCTAAAACACGGAGTTTCTCCTACACGGCGTTTTCTCCAACACGGAGTTTCTCCAACACGGAGTTTCTCCAACAAGGAGTTTCTCCAACAAGGAATTTCTCCGACACAGAGTTTCTCCAACACGGAGTTTCTCCAACACGGAGTTTCTCCGACACGGAGTTTCTCTGACACAGAGTTTCTACAACACGGAGTTTCTCCAACACGGAGTTTCTAAAACACGGAGTTTCTCCAACACGGAGTTTCTCCAACATGGAGTTTCTCCAACACGGAGTTTCTCCGACGCGGAGTTTCTCCAACACGGAGTTTCTTCAACACGGAGTTTCTACAACATGGAGTTTCTCCAACACGGAGTTTCTACAACATAAAGTTTCTCCAACACGGAGTTTCTCCAACACGGAGTTTCTCCAACACGGACATTCTCCAACACGGACTTTCTCCAAAATGGAGTTTCTCTAACACGGAGTTTCTCCAACACGGAGTTTCTCCAACACGGAGTTTCTTCAACACGGAGTTTCTACAACATGGAGTTTCTCCAACACGGAGTTTCTACAACATAGTTTCTCCAACACGGAGTTTCTCCAATACGAAGTTTCTTCGACATGGAGTTTCTCCAACATAAAGTTTCTCCAACACGGAGTTTCTCCAATACGGAGTTTCTCCGACACGGAGTTCCTCCAACCCGGAGTTTTTCGAACACGGAGTTTCTCCAGCGCGGAGTTTCTCCAACACGGAGTTGCTATAGCACGGAGTTTTTCCAACAAGAATTTTCTCCAACACGAAGTTTCTCCAACACGGAGTTTCTCCAACACGGAGTTCTCCAACACGGAGTTTCTCCAACACGGAGTTTCTCCGACACGGAGTTTCTCCGACACGGAGTTTCTCCAACATGGAGTTTCTCCAACACGGCGTTACCCCAACACGAAGTTTCCCCAGCACGGAGTTTCTCCAACACGGAGTTTCTCCAACAAGGACTTTCTCCAACACGGAGTTTCTCCGACACGGAGTTTCTCCGACACTGAGTTTCTCCGACACGGAGTTTCTCCAACACGGAGTTTCTCCGACACGGAGTTTCTCCGACACAGAGTTTCTCCAACACGGAGTTTCTCCGACACGGAGTTTCTCCAACGTGGAGTTTCTCCAACACGGCGTTTCCCCAACACGAAGTTTCCCCAGCACGGAGTTTCTCCAACACGGAGTTTCTCCAACAAGGAGTTTCTCAAACAAGGTTTTTTCCAACAAGGATATTCTCCAAAGTGGAGCGTCTCAAACACGGAGTTCCTCTAGCATGGAGTTTCTCCAACACGGAGTTTCTCCGACACGGAGTTTCTCCAATACGAAGTTTCTTCGACATGGAGTTTCTCCAACATAAAGTTTCTCCAACACGGAGTTTCTCCAATACGGAGTTTCTCCGACACGGAGTTTCTCCAACACGGAGTTTCTCCAACACGGAGTTTCTCCAACGCGGAGTTTCTCCAACACGAAGTTTCTCCAGCGCGGAGTTTCTCCAACACGGAGTTTCTCCAACACAGAGTTCCTCCAACACGGAGTTTTTCGAACACGGAGTTTCTCCAGCGCGGAGTTTCTCCAACAAGGATTTTCTCCAACACGAAGTTTCTCCAACACGGAGTTTCTCCAACACGGAGTTTCTCCAACACAGAGTTTCTCCAACACGGAGTTTCTCCAACACGGCGTTTCCCCAACACGAAGTTTCCCCAGCACGGAGTTTCTCCGACACAGTTTCTCCAACAAGGAGTTTCTCAAACAAGGTTTTTTTCAACAAGGAGATTCTCCAACGTGGAGTGTCTCAAACACGGAGTTTCTCTAGCACGGAGTTTCTCCGACACAGAGTTTCTCCAGCACGAAGTTTCTCCAACACGGAGTTTATCTAACAATAAGTTTCTCCAACACGGAGTTTCTACAACACGGAGTTTCTCCAACGCGGAGTTTCTCCAACACGAAGTTTCTCCAGCGCGGAGTTTCTCCAACACGGAGTTTGTCCAACACAGAGTTGCGATAGCACCGAGTTTCTCCAAAAAGGATTTTCTCCAACACGGAGTTTCTTCAACACGGAGTTTCTCCAACACGGAGTTTCCCCGACACGGAGTTTCTCCAACACGGAGTTTCTCCAACATGGAGTTTCTCCGACACGGAGATTCTCCAAGACGGAGTTCCTCCAACACGGAGTTTCTCCGACATGGAGTTTCTCCGATACGAAGTTTCTCCAACACGGAGCTTCTCCAACACGGAGTTTCTCCAACACGGAGTTTCTCACACACGGAGTTTCTCCAACACGGAGTTTCTGCAACACGGAGTTTCTCCAACACGAAGTCTCTCCAGCGCGTAGTTTCCCCAGCGCGGATTTTCTGCAGCATGGAGTTTCTCCAACATGGAGTTTCTCCAACATGGATTATCTCCAACACTGAGTTTCTACAACACGGAGTTTCTACAACACGGAGTTACTTCAGGGAGTTTCTCCAACACAGAGTTTCTCCAACACGGAGTTTCTACAACATGGAGTTTCTCCAACACGGAGTTTCTACAACATAAAATTTCTCCAACACGGAGTTTCTCCAACACGGAGTTTCTCCAACACGGACATTCTCCAACACGGACTTTCTTCAACATGGAGTTTCTCTAACACGGAGTTTCTCCAACACGGAGTTTCTCCAACACGGAGTTTCTTCAACACGGAGTTTCTACAACATAGTTTCTCCATCTCGGCGTTTCTCCAACACGGAGTTTCTTCAACACGGACATTCTCCAACACGGACTTTCTCCAACATGGAGTTTCTCTAACACGGAGTTTCTCCAACACGGAGTTTCTCCAACACGGAGTTTCTTCAACACGGAGTTTCTACAACATGGAGTTTCTCCAACACGGAGTTTCTACAACATAAAGTTTCTCCAACACGGAGTTTCTCCAATACGAAGTTTCTTCGACATGGAGTTTCTCCAACATAAAGTTTCTCTAACACGGAGTTTCTTCAATACGGAGTTTCTCCGACACGGAGTTTCTCCAACACGGAGTTTCTCCAACGCGGAGTTTCTCCAACACAAAGTTTCTCCAGCGCGGAGTTTCTCCAACACGGAGTTTCTCCAACACAGAGTTCCTCCAACACGGAGTTTTTCGAACACGGAGTTTCTCCAGCGCGGAGTTTCTCCAACACGGAGTTGCTATAGCACGGAGTTTCTCCAACAAGGATTTTCTCCAACACGAAGTTTCTCCAACACGGAGTTTCTCCAACACGGAGTTTCTCCGACACGAAGTTTCTCCGACACGGAGTTTCTCCAGCATGGAGTTTCTCCAACACGGCGTTTCCCCAACACGAAGTTTCCCCAGCACGGAGTTTCTCCGACACAGAGTTTCTCCAACAAGGAGTTTCTCAAACAAGGTTTTTTCCAACAAGGAGATTCTCCAACGTGGAGTGTCTCAAACACGGAGTTTCTCTAGCACGGAGTTTCTCCAACACGGAGTTTCTCCAGCAGGAAGTTTCTCCAACACGGAGTTTATCTAACAATAAGTTTCTCCAACACGGAGTTTCTACAACAAGGAGTTTCGCCAACACGAAGTTTCTACAACACGGAGTTTCTGCTACACGGAGTTTCTCCGACACGGACTTTCTCCGATACGAAGTTTCTCCAACACGGAGCTCTCCAACTCGGAGTTTCTCACACACGGAGTTTCTCCAACACGGAGTTTCTGCAACACGGAGTTTCTCCAACACGAATTCTCTCCAGCGCGGAGATTCTCCAGCGCGTAGTTTCCCCAGCGCGGAATTTCTGCAGCATGGAGTTTCTCCAACACGGAGTTTCTACAACACGGAGTTTCTACAACGCGGAGTTTCTTCAACAGGGAGTTTCTCCAACACAGAGTTTCTCCAACACGGAGTTTCTACAACATGGAGTTTCTCCAACACGGAGTTTCTACAACATAAAGTTTCTCCAACACGAAGTTTCTCCAACACGGAGTTTCTCCAACACGGAGTTTCTCCAACACGGAGTTTCTCCAACAAGGATTTTCTCCAACAAGGAGTTTCTCCAACCAGAAGGTTCTCCAACATGGAGTTTCTCTAACACGGAGTTTCTACAACAGGGAGTTTCTCCAACACGGAGTTTCTAAAACACGGAGTTTCTCCAACACGGAGTTTTCTCCAACACAGAGTTTCTCCAACACGGAGTTTCTCCAACAAGGAGTTTCTCCAACAAGGAGTTTCTCCAGCAAGTAGTTTCTCCAACAAGGAATTTCTCCGACACAGAGTTTCTCCAACACGGAGTTTCTCCAACACGGAGTTTCTCCGACACGGAGTTTCTCTGACACAGAGTTTCTACAACACGGAGTTTCTCCAACACGGAGTTTCTAAAACACGGAGTTTCTCCAACACGGAGTTTCTCCAACACGGAGTTTCTCCAACACGGACTTTCTCCAACACAGAGTTTCTCCGACACGGAGTTTCTCCAACACGGAGTTTCTTCAACACGGAGCTTCTACAACATGGAGTTTCCACAACACGGAGTTTCTCCAGCACGGAGTTTCTCCAACATGGAGTTTCTCCAACAAGGATTTTCTCCAACAAGGAGTTTCTCCAACAAGAATGTTCTCCAACATGGAGTTTCTCTAACACGGAGTTTCTCCAACACGGAGTTACTCCAACACGGAGTTTCTCCAACACGGAGTTTCTCCGACACGGAGTTTCTCTGACACAGAGTTTCTTCAACACGGAGTTTCTCCAACACGGAGTTTCTAAAACACGGAGTTTCTCCTACACGGAAATTTCTCCAACACGGAGTTTCTCCAACACGGGGTTTCTCCAACAAGGAGTTTCTCCAACAAGGAGTTTCTCCAGCACGGAGTTTCTCCAACAAAGAATTTCTCCGACACAGAGTTTCTCCAACACGGAGTTTCTCCAACACCGAGTTTCTCCGACACGGAGTTTCCCTGACACAGAGTTTCTACAACACGGAGTTTCTCCAACACGGAGTTTCTAAAACACGGAGTTTCTCCAACACGGAGTTTCTCCAACACGAACTTTCTCCAACACAGAGTTTCTCCAACACGGAGTTTCTTCAACACGAAGTTTCTACAACATGATGTTTCTCCAACACGGAGTTTCTACAACATAAAGTTTCTCCAACACGGAGTTTCTCCAATACGAAGTTTCTTTGACATGGAGTTTCTCCAACATAAAGTTTCTCCAACACGGAGTTTCTCCAATACGGAGTTTCTCCGACACGGAGTTTCTCCAACACGGAGTTTCTCCAACACGGAGTTTCTCCAACGCGGAGTTTCTCCAACACGAAGTTTCTCCAGCGCGGAGTTTCTCCAACACGGAGTTTGTCCAACACAGAGTTCCTCCTACACGGAGTTTCTCCAACACGGAGTTTCTCCAACAAGGGCTTTCTCCAACACGGAGTTTCTCCGACACGGAGTTTCTCCGACACTGAGTTTCTCCGACACGGAGTTTCTCCAACACGGAGTTTCTCCGACACGGAGTTTCTCCAACACGGAGTTTCTCCGACACGGAGTTTCTCCAACACGGAGTTTCTCCGACACGGAGTTTCTCCGACACGGAGTTTCTCCAACGTGGAGTTTCTCCAACACGGCGTTTCCCCAACACGAAGTTTCCCCAGCACGGAGTTTCTCCAACGCGGAGTTTCTCCAACAAGGAGTTTCTCAAACAAGGTTTTTTCCAACAAGGAGATTCTCCAACGTGGAGTGTCTCAAACACGGAGTTTCTCTAGCACGGAGTTTCTCCAACACGGAGTTTTTTCAACACGAAGTTTCTCCAACACGGAGTTTCTCCAACACGGAGTTTCTCCAACACGGAGTTTCTCCAACACGGAGTTTCTCCAACACGGAGTTTCTCCAACACGGAGTTTCCCCAACACGAAGTTTCCCCAGCACGGAGTTTCTCCAACATGGAGTTTCTCCAACAAGAAGTTTCTCAAACAAGGTTTTTCCAACAAGGAGATTCTCCAACGTGGAGTGTCTCAAACACGGAGTTTCTCTAGCACGGAGTTTCTCCAACAGGGATTTTCTCCAACACGGAGTTTCTCTAACGTGGTGTTTCTCCAACACGGAGTTTCTCCAACACAGAGTTTCTCCAACACGGAGTTTCTCCAACACGGAGTTTCTCCAGCGCGGAGTTTCTCCAGCGCAGAGTTTCTCCAACACGGAGTTGCTATAGCACGGAGTTTCTCCAACAAGGATTTTCTCCAACACGGAGTTTCTCCAACACGGAGTTTCTCCAACACGGAGTTTCCCCGACACGGAGTTTCTCCAACACGGAGTTTCTCCAACATGGAGTTTCTCCGACACGGAGATTCTCCAAGAGGGAGTTCCTCCAACACGGAGTTTCTCCGACATGGAGTTTCTCCAACACGGAGTTTCTCCGATACAGTTTCTACAACACGAAGTTTCTCCAGCACGAAGTTTCTCCATTACGGAGTTTCTCTAGCAATAAGTTTCTCCAACACAGAGTTTCTCCAACAAGGAGTTTCTCCAGCACAGAGTTTCTCCAACAAGGAATTTCTCCGACACAGAGTTTCTCCAACACGGAGTTTCTCCAACACGGAGTTTCTAAAACACAGAGTTTCTCCAGCACGGAGTTTCTCCAACACGGAGTTTCTCCGACACGGAGTTTCTCCAACACGGAGTTTCTTCAACACGGAGTTTCTACAACATGGAGTTTCTCCATCACGGAGTTTCTACAACATAGTTTCTCCAACACGGAGTTTCTCCAACACGGAGTTTCTCCAACACGGACATTCTCCAACACGGACTTTCTCCAACATGGAGTTTCTCTAACACGGAGTTTCTCCAACACGGAGTTTCTCCAACACGGAGTTTCTTCAACACGAAGTTTCTACAACATGGAGTTTCTCCAACACGGAGTTTCTACAACATAAAGTTTCTCCAACACGGAGTTTCTCCAATACGAAGTTTCTTCGACATGGAGTTTCTCCAACATAAAGTTTCTCCAACACGGAGTTTCTCCAATACGGAGTTTCTCCGACACGGAGTTTCTCCAACACGGAGTTTCTCCAACACGGAGTTTCTCCAACGCGGAGTTTCTCGAACACGAAGTTTCTCCAGCGCGGAGTTTCTCCAACACGGAGTTTCTCCAACACAGAGTTCCTCCAACACGGAGTTTTTCGAACACGGAGCTTCTACAACATGGAGTTTCCACAACACGGAGTTTCTCCAGCACGGAGTTTCTCCAACATGGAGTTTCTCCAACAAGGATTTTCTCCAACAAGGAGTTTCTCCAACAAGAATGTTCTCCAACATGGAGTTTCTCTAACACGGAGTTTCTCCAACACGGAGTTACTCCAACACGGAGTTTCTCCAACACGGAGTTTCTCCGACACGGAGTTTCTCTGACACAGAGTTTCTTCAACACGGAGTTTCTCCAACACGGAGTTTCTAAAACACGGAGTTTCTCCTACACGGAGTTTTCTCCAACACGGAGTTTCTCCAACACGGAGTTTCTCCAACAAGGAGTTTCTCCAGCACGGAGTTTCTCCAACAAGGAATTTCTCCGACACAGAGTTTCTCCAACACGGAGTTTCTCCAACACCGAGTTTCTCCGACACGGAGTTTCCCTGACACAGAGTTTCTACAAGACGGAGTTTCTCCAACACGGAGTTTCTAAAACACGGAGTTTCTCCAACACGGAGTTTCTCCAACACGGAGTTTCTCCAACACGAACTTTCTCCAACACAGAGTTTCTCCAACACGGAGTTTCTCCGACGCGGAGTTTCTCCAACACGGAGTTTCTTCAACACGGAGTTTCTACAACATGGAGTATCTCCAACACGGGGTTTCTACAACATAAAGTTTCTCCAACACGGAGTTTCTCCAACACGGAGTTTCTCCAACACGGACATTCTCCAACACGGACTTTCTCCAACATGTAGTTTCTCTAACACGGAATTTCTCCAACACGGAGTTTCTCCAACACGGAGTTTCTTCAACACGGAGTTTCTACAACATGGTGTTTCTCCAACACGGAGTTTCTACAACATAAAGTTTCTCCAACACGGAGTTTCTCCAATACGAAGTTTCTTCGACATGGAGTTTCTCCAACATAATGTTTCTCCAACACGGAGTTTCTCCAATACGGAGTTTCTCCGACACGGAGTTTCTCCAACACGGAGTTTCTCCAACACGGAGTTTCTCCAACGCGGAGTTTCTCCAACACGAAGTTTCTCCAGCGCGGAGTTTCTCCAACACGGAGTTTGTCCTACACAGAGTTCCTCCAACACGGAGTTTTTCGAACACGGAGTTTCTCCAGCGTGGAGTTTCTCCAACACGGAGTTGCTATAGCACGGAGTTTCTCCAACAGGATTTTCTCCAACACGGAAGTTTCTCCAACACGGAGTTTCTCCAACACGGAGTTTCTCCGACACGGAGTTTCTCCAACATGGAGTTTCTCCAACACGGCGTTACCCCAACACGAAGTTTCCCCAGCACGGAGTTTCTCCAACACGGAGTTTCTCCAACACGGAGTTTCTCCAACAAGGGCTTTCTCCAACACGGAGTTTCTCCGACACGGAGTTTCTCCGACACTGAGTTTCTCCGACACGGAGTTTCTCCAACACGGAGTTTCTCCGACACGGAGTTTCTCCAACACGGAGTTTCTCCGACACGGAGTTTCTCCAACACGGAGTTTCTCCGACCCGGAGTTTCTCCAAAACGGAGTTTCTCCAACGTGGAGTTTCTCCAACACGGCGTTTCCCCAACACGAAGTTTCCCCAGCACGGAGTTTCTCCAACGCGGAGTTTCTCCAACAAGGAGTTTCTCAAACAAGGTTTTTTCCAACAAGGAGTTCTCCGATTCTCCAACGTGGAGTGTCTCAAACACGGAGTTTCTCTAGCACGGAGTTTCTCCAACACGGAGTTTTTTCAACACGAAGTTTCTCCAACACGGAGTTTCTCCAACACGGAGTTTCTCCGACACGGAGTTTCTCCGCCACGGAGTTTATCCAACATGGAGTTTCTCCAACACGTCGTTTCCCCAACACGAAGTTTCCCCAGCACGGAGTTTCTCCAACATGGAGTTTCTCCAACAAGGAGTTTCTCAAACAAGGTTTTTCCAACAAGGAGATTCTCCAACGTGGAGTGTCTCAAACACGGAGTTTCTCTAGCACGGAGTTTCTCCAACAGGGATTTTCTCCAACACGGAGTTTCTCTAACGTGGTGTTTCTCCAACACGGAGTTTCTCCAACACAGAGTTTCTCCAACACGGAGTTTCTCCAACACGGAGTTTCTCCAGCGCGGAGTTTCTCCAGCGCAGAGTTTCTCCAACACGGAGTTGCTATAGCACGGAGTTTCTCCAACAAGGATTTTCTCCAACACGGAGTTTCTCCAACACGGAGTTTCTCCAACACGGAGTTTCCCCGACACGGAGTTTCTCCAACACGGAGTTTCTCCAACATGGAGTTTCTCCGACACGGAGATTCTCCAAGAGGGAGTTCCTCCAACACGGAGTTTCTCTGACATGGAGTTTCTCCAACACGGAGTTTCTCCGATACAGTTTCTACAACACGAAGTTTCTCCAGCACGAAGTTTCTCCATTACGGAGTTTCTCTAGCAATAAGTTTCTCCAACACAGAGTTTCTCCAACAAGGAGTTTCTCCAGCACAGAGTTTCTCCAACAAGGAATTTCTCCGACACGAGAGTTTCTCCAACACGGAGTTTCTAAAACACGGAGTTTCTCCAGCACGGAGTTTCTCCAACACGGAGTTTCTCCGACATGGAGTTTCTCCAACACGGAGTTTCTTCAACACGGAGTTTCTACAACATGGAGTTTCTCCATCACGGAGTTTCTACAACATAGTTTCTCCAACACGGAGTTTCTCCAACACGGAGTTTCTCCAACACGGACATTCTCCAACACGGACTTTCTCCAACATCGAGTTTCTCTAACACGGAGTTTCTCCAACACGGAGTTTCTCCAACACGGGGTTTCTTCAACACGAAGTTTCTACAACATGGAGTTTCTCCAACACGGAGTTTCTACAACATAAAGTTTCTCCAACACGGAGTTTCTCCAATACGGAGTTTCTCCGACACGGAGTTTCTCCAACACGGAGTTTCTCCAACACGGAGTTTCTCCAACGCGGAGTTTCTCGAACACGAAGTTTCTCCAGCGCGGAGTTTCTCCAACACGGAGTTTCTCCAACACAGAGTTCCTCCAACACGGAGTTTTTCGAACACGGAGTTTCTCCAGCGCGGAGTTTCTCCAACACGGAGTTGCTATAGCACGGAGTTTCTCCAACAAGGATTTTCTCCAACACGAAGTTTCTCCAACACGGAGTTTCTCCAACACGGAGTTTCTCCAACACGGAGTTTCTCCAACATGGAGTTTCTCCAACACGGCGTTTCCCCAACACGGAGTTTCCCCAGCACGGAGTTTCTCCGACACAGGAGTTTCTCCAACACGGAGTTTCTCAAACAAGGTTTTTTCCAACAAGGAGATTCTCCAACGTGGAGTGTCTCAAACACGGAGTTTCTCTAGCACGGAGTTTCTCCAACACGGAGTTTCTCCAGCACGGACTTTCTCCGACACAGACTTTCTCCGACACAGAGTTTCTCCGACACAGAGTTTCTCCAGCACGAAGTTTCTCCAACACGGAGTTTATCTAACAATAAGTTTCTCCAACACGGAGTTTCTACAACAAGGAGTTTCGCCAACACGAAGTTTCTACAACATGGAGTTTCTGCGACACGGAGTTTCTCCGACACGGACTTTCTCCGATACGAAGTTTCTCCAACACGGAGCTTCTCCAACACGGAGTTTCTCCAACACGGAGTTTCTCACGCACGGAGTTTCTCCAACACGGAGTTTCTGCAACACGGAGTTTCTCCAACACGAAGTCTCTCCAGCGCGGAGATTCTCCAGCGCGTAGTTTCCCCAGCGCGGATTTTCTGCAGCATGGAGTTTCTCCAACATGGAGTTTCTCCAACATGGATTATCTCCAACACGGAGTTTCTACAACACGGAGTTTCTACAACACGGAGTTTCTTCAACAGGGAGTTTCTCCAACATAAAGTTTCTCCAACACGGAGTTTCTCCAATGCGGAGTTTCTCCGACACGGAGTTTCTCCAACACGGAGTTTCTCCAACACGGAGTTTCTCCAACGCGGAGTTTCTCCAACACGGAGTTTCTCCAGCGCGGAGTTTCTCCAACACGGAGTTGCTATAGCACGGAGTTTCTCCAACAAGGATTATCTCCAACACGAAGTTTCTCCAACACGGAGTTTCTCCAACACGGAGTTTCTCCAACACGGAGTTTCTCCAACACGGAGTTTCTCCAACACGGAGTTTCTCCGACACGGAGTTTCTCCGACACGGAGTTTCTCCAACATGGAGTTTCTCCAACACGGCGTTACCCCAACACGAAGTTTCCCCAGCACGGAGTTTCTCCAACACGGAGTTTCTCCAACAAGGACTTTCTCCAACACGGAGTTTCTCCGACACGGAGTTTCTCCGACACTGAGTTTCTCCGACACGGAGTTTCTCCAACACGGAGTTTCTCCGACACGGAGTTTCTCCGACAGAGTTTCTCCAACACGAAGTTTCTCCGACACGGAGTTTCTCCGACGTGGAGTTTTTCCAACACGGCGTTTCCCCAACACGAAGTTTCCCCAGCACGGAGTTTCTCCAACACGGAGTTTCTCCAACAAGGAGTTTCTCCAACACGGAGTTTCTCCAACACGGAGTTTCTCCAACGCGGAGTTTCTCCAACACGAAGTTTCTCCAGCGCGGAGTTTCTCCAACACGGAGTTTGTCCAACACAGAGTTCCTCCAACACGGAGTTTTTCGAACACAGATTTTCTCCAGCGTGGAGTTTCTCCAACACGGAGTTGCTATAGCACGGAGTTTCTCCAACAAGGATTTTCTCCAACACGAAGTTTCTCCAACACGGAGTTTCTCCAACACGGAGTTTCTCCAACACGGAGTTTCTCCAACACGGAGTTTCTCCGACACGGAGTTTCTCCAACATGGAGTTTCTCCAACACGGCGTTACCCCAACACGAAGTTTCCCCAGCACGGAGTTTCTCCAACACGGAGTTTCTCCAACACGGAGTTTCTCCAACAAGGGCTTTCTCCAACACGGAGTTTCTCCGACACGGAGTTTCTCCAACACGGAGTTTCTCCAACATGGAGTTTCTCCAACACGGCGTTTCCCCAACACGAAGTTTCCCCAGCACGGAGTTTCTCCGACACAGAGTTTCTCCAACAAGGAGTTTCTCAAACAAGGTTTTTTCCAACAAGGAGATTCTCCAACGTGGAGTGTCTCAAACACGGAGTTTCTCTAGCACGGAGTTTCTCCAACACGGAGTTTCTCCAGCACGGACTTTCTCCGACACAGACTTTCTCCGACACAGAGTTTCTCCGACACAGAGTTTCTCCAGCACGAAGTTTCTCCAACACGGAGTTTATCTAACAATAAGTTTCTCCAACACGGAGTTTCTACAACAAGGAGTTTCGCCAACACGAAGTTTCTACAACATGGAGTTTCTGCGACACGGAGTTTCTCCGACACGGACTTTCTCCGATACGAAGTTTCTCCAACACGGAGCTTCTCCAACACGGAGTTTCTCCAACACGGAGTTTCTCACGCACGGAGTTTCTCCAACACGGAGTTTCTGCAACACGGAGTTTCTCCAACACGAAGTCTCTCCAGCGCGGAGATTCTCCAGCGCGTAGTTTCCCCAGCGCGGATTTTCTGCAGCATGGAGTTTCTCCAACATGGAGTTTCTCCAACATGGATTATCTCCAACACGGAGTTTCTACAACACGGAGTTTCTACAACACGGAGTTTCTTCAACAGGGAGTTTCTCCAACATAAAGTTCCTCCAACACGGAGTTTCTCCAATGCGGAGTTTCTCCGACACGGAGTTTCTCCAACACGGAGTTTCTCCAACACGGAGTTTCTCCAACGCGGAGTTTCTCCAACACGGAGTTTCTCCAGCGCGGAGTTTCTCCAACACGGAGTTGCTATAGCACGGAGTTTCTCCAACAAGGATTATCTCCAACACGAAGTTTCTCCAACACGGAGTTTCTCCAACACGGAGTTTCTCCAACACGGAGTTTCTCCAACACGGAGTTTCTCCTACACGGAGTTTCTCCGACACGGAGTTTCTCCGACACGGAGTTTCTCCAACATGGAGTTTCTCCAACACGGCGTTACCCCAACACGAAGTTTCCCCAGCACGGAGTTTCTCCAACACGGAGTTTCTCCAACAAGGACTTTCTCCAACACGGAGTTTCTCCGACACGGAGTTTCTCCGACACTGAGTTTCTCCGACACGGAGTTTCTCCAACACGGAGTTTCTCCGACACGGAGTTTATCCGACAGAGTTTCTCCAACACGAAGTTTCTCCGACACGGAGTTTCTCCGACGTGGAGTTTTTCCAACACGGCGTTTCCCCAACACGAAGTTTCCCCAGCACGGAGTTTCTCCAACACGGAGTTTCTCCAACAAGGAATTTCTCCAACACGGAGTTTCTCCAACGCGGAGTTTCTCCAACGCGGAGTTTCTCCAACACGGAGTTTCTCCAACACGGAGTTTCTCCAACACGGAGTTTCTCCAACACGGAGTTTCTCCGACACGGAGTTTCTCCAACATGGAGTTTCTCCAACACGGCGTTACCCCAACACGAAGTTTCCCCAGCACGGAGTTTCTCCAACACGGAGTTTCTCCAACACGGAGTTTCTCCAACAAGGGCTTTCTCCAACACGGAGTTTCTCCGACACGGAGTTTCTCCGACACTGAGTTTCTCCGACACGGAGTTTCTCCAACACGGAGTTTCTCCGACACGGAGTTTCTCCAACACAGAGTTTCTCCGACACGGAGCTTCTCCAACACGGAGTTTCTCCGACACGGAGTTTTCACACGGAGTTTCTCCAACGTGGAGTTTCTCCAACACGGCGTTTCCCCAACACGAAGTTTCCCCAGCACGGAGTTTCTCCAACGCGGACTTTCTCCAACAAGGAGTTTCTCAAACAAGGTTTTTTCCAACAAGGGGATTCTCCAACGTGGAGTGTCTCAAACACGGAGTTTCTCCAACACGGAGTTTCTCCAACACGGAGTTTCTCCAACGCGGAGTTTCTCCAACACGAAGTTTCTCCAGCGCGGAGTTTCTCCAACACGGAGTTTCTCCAACACAGAGTTCCTCCAACACGGAGTTTTTCGAACACGGAGTTTCTCCAGCGCGGAGTTTCTCCAGCGCGGAGTTTATCCAACACGGAGTTGCTATAGCACGGAGTTTCTCCAACAAGGATTTTCTCCAACACGAAGTTTCTCCAACACGGAGTTTCTCCAACACGGAGTTTCTCCAACACGGAGTTTCTCCGACACGGAGTTTCTCCAGCATGAAGTTTCTCCAACAAGGCGTTTCCCCAACACGAAGTTTCCCCAGCACGGAGTTTCTCCGACACAGAGTTTCTCTGACACAGTTTCTACAACACGGAGTTTCTCCAACACGGAGTTTCTAAAACACGGAGTTTCTCTAGCACGGAGTTTCTCCAACACGGAGTTTGTCCGATACGGAGTTTCTCCAACACGGAGTTTCTTCAACACGGAGTTTCTACAACATGGAGTTTCTCCATCACGGAGTTTCTACAACATAGTTTCTCCAACACGGAGTTTCTCCAACACGGAGTTTCTCCAACACGGACATTCTCCAACACGGACTTTCTCCAACATGGAGTTTCTCTAACACGGAGTTTCTCCAACACGGAGTTTCTCCAACACGGAGTTTCTTCAACACGAAGTTTCTACAACATGGAGTTTCTCCAACACGGAGTTTCTACAACATAAAGTTTCTCCAACACGGAGTTTCTCCAATACGAAGTTTCTTCGACATGGAGTTTCTCCAACATAAAGTTTCTCCAACACGGAGTTTCTCCAATACGGAGTTTCTCCGACACGGAGTTTCTCCAACACGGAGTTTCTCCAACACGGAGTTTCTCCAACGCGGAGTTCCTCCAACACGGAGTTTTTCGAACACGGAGTTTCTCCAGCGCGGAGTTTCTCCAACACGGAGTTGCTATAGCACGGAGTTTCTCCAACAAGGATTTTCTCCAACACGAAGTTTCTCCAACACGGAGTTTCTCCAACACGGAGTTTCTCCAACACGTAGTTTCTCCAACACGGAGTTTCTCCGACACGGAGTTTCTCCGACACGGAGTTTCTCCAACATGGAGTTTCTCCAACACGGCGTTTCCCCAACACGAAGTTTCCCCAGCACGGAGTTTCTCCGACACAGAGTTTCTCCAACAAGGAGTTTCTCAAACAAGGCTTTTTTCCAACAAGGAGATTCTCCAACGTGGAGTGTCTCAAACACGGAGTTTCTCTAGCACGGAGTTTCTCCAACACGGAGTTTCTCCAACACGGAGTTTCTCCGACACAGACTTTCTCCGACACAGAGTTTCTCCGACACAGAGTTTCTCCAGCACGAAGTTTCTCCAACACGGAGTTTATCTAACAATAAGTTTCTCCAACACGGAGTTTCTACAACAAGGAGTTTCGCCAACACGAAGTTTCTACAACATGGAGTTTCTGCGACACGGAGTTTCTCCGACACGGACTTTCTCCGATACGAAGTTTCTCCAACACGGAGCTTCTCCAACACGGAGTTTCTCCAACACGGAGTTTCTCACACACGGAGTTTCTCCAACACGGAGTTTCTGCAACACGGAGTTTCTCCAACACGAAGTCTCTCCAGCGCGGAGATTCTCCAGCGCGTAGTTTCCCCAGCGCGGATTTTCTGCAGCATGGAGTTTCTCCAACATGGAGTTTCTCCAACATGGATTATCTCCAACACGGAGTTTTTACGACACGGAGTTTCTACAACACGGAGTTTCTTCAACAGGGAGTTTCTCCAACATAAAGTTTCTCCAACACGGAGTTTCTCCAATGCGGAGTTTCTCCGACACGGAGTTTCTCCAACACGGAGTTTCTCCAACACGGAGTTTCTCCAACGCGGAGTTTCTCCAACACGGAGTTTCTCCAGCGCGGAGTTTCTCCAACACGGAGTTGCTATAGCACGGAGTTTCTCCAACAAGGATTATCTCCAACACGAAGTTTCTCCAACACGGAGTTTCTCCAACACGGAGTTTCTCCAACACGGAGTTTCTCCAACACGGAGTTTCTCCGACACGGAGTTTCTCCGACACGGAGTTTCTCCAACATGGAGTTTCTCCAACACGGCGTTACCCCAACACGAAGTTTCCCCAGCACGGAGTTTCTCCAACACGGAGTTTCTCCAACAAGGACTTTCTCCAACACGGAGTTTCTCCGACACGGAGTTTCTCCGACACTGAGTTTCTCAGACACGGAGTTTCTCCAACACGGAGTTTCTCCGACACGGAGTTTCTCCGACAGAGTTTCTCCAACACGAAGTTTCTCCGACACGGAGTTTCTCCAACGTGGAGTTTTTCCAACACGGCGTTTCCCCAACACGAAGTTTCCCCAGCACGGAGTTTCTCCAACACGGAGTTTCTCCAACAAGGAGTTTCTCCAACACGGAGTTTCTCCAACACGGAGTTTCTCCAACGCGGAGTTTCTCCAACACGAAGTTTCACCAGCGCGGAGTTTCTCCAACACGGAGTTTGTCCAACACAGAGTTCCTCTAACACGGAGTTTTTCGAACACAGAGTTTCTCCAGCGTGGAGTTTCTCCAACACGGAGTTGCTATAGCACGGAGTTTCTCCAACAAGGATTTTCTCCAACACGAAGTTTCTCCAACACGGAGTTTCTCCAACACGGAGTTTCTCCAACACGGAGTTTCTCCGACACGGAGTTTCTCCAACATGGAGTTTCTCCAACACGGCGTTACCCCAACACGAAGTTTCCCCAGCACGGAGTTTCTCCAACACGGAGTTTCTCCAACACGGAGTTTCTCCAACAAGGGCTTTCTCCAACACGGAGTTTCTCCGACACGGAGTTTCTCCGACACTGAGTTTCTCCGACACGGAGTTTCTCCAACACGGAGTTTCTCCGACACGGAGTTTCTCCAACACAGAGTTTCTCCGACACGGAGCTTCTCCAACACGGAGTTTCTCCGACACGGAGTTTCTCCGACACGGAGTTTCTCCAACGTGGAGTTTCTCCAACACGGCGTTTCCCCAACACGAAGTTTCCCCAGCACGGAGTTTCTCCAACGCGGAGTTTCTCCAACAAGGAGTTTCTCAAACAAGGTTTTTTCCAACAAGGAGATTCTCCAACGTGGAGTGTCTCAAACACGGAGTTTCTCTAGCACGGAGTTTCTCAAACACGGAGTTTTTTCAACACGAAGTTTCTCCAACACGGAGTTTCTCCAACACGGAGTTTCTCCAACACGGAGTTTCTCCAACACGGAGTTTCTCCGACACGGAGTTTCTCCGCCACGGAGTTTATCCAACATGGAGTTTCTCCAACACGTCGTTTCCCCAACACGAAGTTTCCCAGCACGGAGTTTCTCCAACATGGAGTTTCTCCAACAAGGAGTTTCTCAAACAAGGTTTTTCCAACAAGGAGATTCTCCAACGTGGAGTGTCTCAAACACGGAGTTTCTCTAGCACGGAGTTTCTCCAACAGGGATTTTCTCCAACACGGAGTTTCTCTAACGTGGTGTTTCTCCAACACGGAGTTTCTCCAACACAGAGTTTCTCCAACACGGAGTTTCTCCAACACGGAGTTTCTCCAGCGCGGAGTTTCTCCAGCGCAGAGTTTATCCAACACGGAGTTGCTATAGCACGGAGTTTCTCCAACAAGGATTTTCTCCAACACGGAGTTTCTCCAACACGGAGTTTCTCCAACACGGAGTTTCCCCGACACGGAGTTTCTCCAACACGGAATTTCTCCAACATGGAGTTTCTCCGACACGGAGATTCTCCAAGAGGGAGTTCCTCCAACACGGAGTTTCTCCGACATGGAGTTTCTCCAACACGGAGTTTCTCCGATACAGTTTCTACAACACGAAGTTTCTCCAGCACGAAGTTTCTCCATTACGGAGTTTCTCTAGCAATAAGTTTCTCCAACACAGAGTTTCTCCAACAAGGAGTTTCTCCAGCACAGAGTTTCTCCAACAAGGAATTTCTCCGACACAGAGTTTCTCCAACACGGAGTTTCTCCAACACGGAGTTTCTCCGACACGGAGTTTCTCTGACACAGTTTCTACAACACGGAGTTTCTCCAACACGGAGTTTCTAAAACACGGAGTTTCTCCAACACGGAGTTTCTCCAACACGGAGTTTCTCCGACACGGAGTTTCTCCAACACGGAGTTTCTTCAACACGGAGTTTCTACAACATGGAGTTTCTCCATCACGGAGTTTCTACAACATAAAGTTTCTCCAACACGGAGTTTCTCCAACACGGAGTTTCTCCAACACGGACATTCTCCAACACGGACTTTCTCCAACATGGAGTTTCTCTAACACGGAGTTTCTCCAACACGGAGTTTCTACAACATAAAATTTCTCCAACACGGAGTTTCTCCAATACGAAGTTTCTTCGACATGGAGTTTCTCCAACATAAAGTTTCTCCAACACGGAGTTTCTCCAATACGGAGTTTCTCCGACACGGAATTTCTCCAACACGGAGTTTCTCCAACGCGGAGTTTCTCCAACACGAAGTTTCTCCAGCGCGGAGTTTCTCCAACACGGAGTTTCTCCAACACAGAGTTCCTCCAACACGGAGTTTTTCGAACACGGAGTTTCTCCAGCGCGGAGTTTCTCCAACACGGAGTTGCTATAGCACGGAGTTTCTCCAACAAGGATTTTCTCCAACACGAAGTTTCTCCAACACGGAGTTTCTCCAACACGGAGTTTCTCCAACACGGAGTTTCTCCAACACGGAGTTTCTCCGACACGGAGTTTCTCCGACACGGAGTTTCTCCAACATGGAGTTTCTCCAACACGGCGTTTCCCCAACACGAAGTTTCCCCAGCACGGAGTTTCTCCGACACAGAGTTTCTCCAACAAGGAGTTTCTCAAACAAGGTTTTTTCCAACAAGGAGATTCTCCAACGTGGAGTGTCTCAAACACGGAGTTTCTCTAGCACGGAGTTTCTCCAACACGGAGTTTCTCCAACACGGAGTTTCTCCGACACAGACTTTCTCCGACACAGATTTTCTCCGACACAGAGTTTCTCCAGCACGGAGTTTCTCCGACACGAGGAGTTTCTACAACAAGGAGTTTCGCCAACACGAAGTTGCTACAACACGGAGTTTCTGCGACACGGAGTTTCTCCGACACGGACTTTCTCCGATACGAAGTTTCTCCAACACGGAGCTTCTCCAACACAGAGTTTCTCCAACACGGAGTTTCTCACACACGGAGTTTCTCCAACACGGAGTTTCTGGAACACGGAGTTTCTCCAACACGAAGTCTCTCCTGCGCGGAGATTCTCCAGCGCGTAGTTTCCCCAGCGCGGATTTTCTGCAGCATGGAGTTTCTCCAACATGGAGTTTCTCCAACATGGATTATCTCCAACACGGAGTTTCTACAACACGGAGTTTCTACAACACGGAGTTTCTCCAACAAAGTTTCTCCAACACGGAGTTTCTCCAATGCGGAGTTTCTCCGACACGGAGTTTCTCCAACACGGAGTTTCTCCAACACGGAGTTTCTCCAACGCGGAGTTTCTCCAACACGGTGTTTCTCCAGCGCGGAGTTTCTCTAACACGGAGTTGCTATAGCACGGAGTGTCTCCAACAAGGATTTTCTCCAACACGAAGTTTCTCCAACACGGAGTTTCTCCAATACCGAGTTTCTCCAACACGGAGTTTCTCCAACACGGAGTTTCTCCAACACGGAGTTTCTCCGACACGGAGTTTCTCCGACACGGAGTTTCTCCAACATGGAGTTTCTCCAACACGGCGTTACCCCAACACGAAGTTTCCCCAGCACGGAGTTTCTCCAACACGGAGTTTCTCCAACACGGAGTTTCTCCGACACGCAGTTTCTCCGACACTGAGTTTCTCCGACACGGAGTTTCTCCAACACGGAGTTTCTCCGACACGGAGTTTCTCCGACACAGAGTTTCTCCAACACGAAGTTTCTCCGACACGGAGTTTCTCCAACGTGGAGTTTTTCCAACACGGCGTTCACCCAACACGAAGTTTCCCCAGCACGGAGTTTCTCCAACACGGAGTTTCTCCAACAAGGAGTTTCTCCAACACGGAGTTTCTCCAACACGGAGTTTCTCCAACGCGGAGTTTCTCCAACACGAAGTTTCTCCAGCGCGGAGTTTCTCCAACACGGAGTTTGTCCAACACAGAGTTCCTCCAACACGGAGTTTTTCGAACACGGAGTTTCTCCAGCGTGGAGTTTCTCCAACACGGAGTTGCTATAGCACGGAGTTTCTCCAACAAGGATTTTCTCCAACACGAAGTTTCTCCAACACGAAGTTTCTCCAACACGGAGTTTCTCCAACAGGGACTTTCTCCAACACGGAGTTTCTCCAACACGGAGTTTCTCCAACATGGAGTTTCTCCAACACAGCGTTACCCCAACACGAAGTTTCCCCAGCACGGAGTTTCTCCAACACGGAGTTTCTCCAACACGGAGTTTCTCCAACAAGGGCTTTCTCCAACACGGAGTTTCTCCGACACGGAGTTTCTCCGACACTGAGTTTCTCCGACACGGAGTTTCTCCAACACGGAGTTTCTCCGACACGGAGTTTCTCCAACACAGAGTTTCTCCGACACGGAGCTTCTCCAACACGGAGTTTCTCCAAAACGGAGTTTCTCCAACGTGGAGTTTCTCCAACACGGCGTTTCCCCAACACGAAGTTTCCCCAGCACGGAGTTTCTCCAACGCGGAGTTTCTCCAACAAGGAGTTTCTCAAACAAGGTTTTTTCCAACAAGGAGATTCTCCAACGTGGAGTGTCTCAAACACGGAGTTTCTCTAGCACGGAGTTTCTCCAACACGGAGTTTTTTCATCACGAAGTTTCTCCAACACGGAGTTTCTCCAACACGGAGTTTCTCCAACACGGAGTTTCTCCAACACGGAGTTTCTCCGACACGGAGTTTCTCCGCCGCGGAGTTTATCCAACATGGAGTTTCTCCAACACGTCGTTTCCCCAACACGAAGTTTCCCCAGCACGGAGTTTCTCCAACATGGAGTTTCTCCAACAAGGAGTTTCTCAAACAAGGTTTTTCTAACAAGGAGATTCTCCAACGTGGAGTCTCTCAAACACAGAGTTTCTTTAGCACGGAGTTTCTCCAACAGGGATTTTCTCCAACACGGAGTTTCTCTAACGTGGTGTTTCTCCAACACGGAGTTTCTCCAACACAGAGTTTCTCCAACAAGGAGTTTCTCCAACACGGAGTTTCTCCAGCGCGGAGTTTCTCCAGCGCAGAGTTTCTACAACATGGAGTTTCTCCAACACGGAGTTTCTACAACATAAAGTTTCTCCAACACGAAGTTTCTCCAACACGGAGTTTCTCCAACACGGACATTCTCCAACACGGACTTTCTCCAACATGGAGTTTCTCTAACACGGAGTTTCTCCAACACGGAGTTTCTCCAACACGGAGTTTCTTCAACACGGAGTTTCTACAACATGAAGTTTCTCCATCTCGGCGTTTCCCCAAAACGGAGTTTCCACAACACGGAGTTTCTCCAACACGGAGTTTCTCCAACAAGGATTTTCTCCAACAAGGAGTTTCTCCAACCAGAAGGTTCTCCAACATGGAGTTTCTCTAACACGGAGTTTCTACAACAGGGAGTTTCTCCAACACGGAGTTTCTAAAACACGGATTTTCTCCAACACGGAGTTTTCTCCAACACAGAGTTTCTCCAACACGGAGTTTCTCCAACAAGGAGTTTCTCCAACAAGGAGTTTCTCCAGCACGGAGTTTCTCCCGACCCACACGAGTTTCTCCAACACGGAGTTTCTCCAACACGGAGTTTCTCCGACACGGAGTTTACCTGACACAGAGTTTCTACAACACGGAGTTTCTCCAACACGGAGTTTCTAAAACACGGAGTTTCTCCAACACGGAGTTTCTCCAACACGGAGTTTCTCCAACACGGACTTTCTCCAACACAGAGTTTCTCCGACACGGAGTTTCTCCAACACGGAGTTTCTTCAACACGGAGCTTCTACAACATGGAGTTTCCACAACACGGAGTTTCTCCAACATGGAGTTTCTCCAACAAGGATTTTCTCCAACAAGGAGTTTCTCCAACAAGAATGTTCTCCAACATGGAGTTTCTCTAACACGGAGTTTCTCCAACACGGAGTTACTCCAACACGGAGTTTCTCCAACACGGAGTTTCTCCGACACGGAGTTTCTCTGACACAGAGTTTCTTCAACTCGGAGTTTCTCCAACACGGAGTTTCTAAAACACGGAGTTTCTCCTACACGGAGTTTTCTCCAACACGAAGTTTCTCCAACACGGAGTTTCTCCAACAAGGAGTTTCTCCAACACGGAGTTTCTCCAACACCGAGTTTCTCCGACACGGAGTTTCCCTGACACAGAGTTTCTACAACACGGAGTTTCTCCAACACGGAGTTTCTAAAACACGGAGTTTCTCCAACACGGAGTTTCTCCAACACGGAGTTTCTCCAACACGAACTTTCTCCAACACAGAGTTTCTCCAACACGGAGTTTCTCCGACGCGGAGTTTCTCCAACACGGAGTTTCTTCAACACGGAGTTTCTACAACATGGAGTATCTCCAACACGGGGTTTCTACAACATAAAGTTTCTCCAACACGGAGTTTCTCCAACACGGAGTTTCTCCAACACGGACTTTCTCCAACATGTAGTTTCTCTAACACAGAATTTCTCCAACACGGAGTTTCTCCAACACGGAGTTTCTTCAACACGGAGTTTCTACAACATGGTGTTTCTCCAACACGAAGTTTCTACAACATAAAATTTCTCCAACACGGAGTTTCTCCAATACGAAGTTTCTTCGACATGGAGTTTCTCCAACATAAAGTTTCTCCAACACGGAGTTTCTCCAATACGGAGTTTCTCCGACACGGAGTTTCTCCAACACGGAGTTTCTCCAACACGGAGTTTCTCCAACGCGGAGTTTCTCCAACACGAAGTTTCTCCAGCGCGGAGTTTCTCCAACACGGAGTTTGTCCAACACAGAGTTCCTCCAACACGGAGTTTTTCGAACACGGAGTTTCTCCAGCGTGGAGTTTCTCCAACACGGAGTTGCTATAGCACGGAGTTTCTCCAACAAGGATTTTCTCCAACACGAAGTTTCTCCAACACGGAGTTTCTCCAACACGGAGTTTCTCCAACACGGAGTTTCTCCAACACGGATTTTCTCCGACACGGAGTTTCTCCAACATGGAGTTTCTCCAACACGGCGTTACCCCAACACGAAGTTTCCCCAGCACGGAGTTTCTCCAACGCGGAGTTTCTCCAACACGGAGTTTCTCCAACAAGGGCTTTCTCCAACACGGAGTTTCTCCGACACGGAGTTTCTCCGACACTGAGTTTCTCCGACACGGAGTTTCTCCAACACGGAGTTTCTCCGACACGGAGTTTCTCCAACACGGAATTTCTCCGACACGGAGTTTCTCCAACACGGAGTTTCTCCGACACGGAGTTTCTCCAACACGGCGTTTCCCCAACCCGAAGTTTCCCCAGCACGGAGTTTCTCCAACGCGGAGTTTCTCCAACAAGGAGTTTCTCAAACAAGGTTTTTTCCAACAAGGAGATTCTCCAACGTGGAGTGTCTCAAACACGGAGTTTCTCTAGCACGGAGTTTCTCCAACACGGAGTTTATTCAACACGAAGTTTCTCCAACACGGAGTTTCTCCAACACGGAGTTTCTCCAACACGGAGTTTCTCCAACACGGAGTTTCTCCGACACGGAGTTTCTCCGCCACGGAGTTTATCCAACATGGAGTTTCTCCAACACGTCGTTTCCCCAACACGAAGTTTCCCCAGCACGGAGTTTCTCCAACATGGAGTTTCTCCAACAAGGAGTTTCTCAAACAAGGTTTTTCCAACAAGGAGATTCTCCAACGTGGAGTGTCTCAAACACGGAGTTTCTCTAGCACGGAGTTTCTCCAACAGGGATTTTCTCCAACACGGAGTTTCTCCAACAAGGATTTTCTCCAACACGGAGTTTCTCCAACACGGAGTTTCTCCAACACGGAGTTTCCCCGACACGGAGTTTCTCCAACACGGAGTTTCTCCAACATGGAGTTTCTCCGACACGGAGATTCTCCAAGAGGGAGTTCCTCCAACACGGAGTTTCTCCGACATGGAGTTTCTCCAACACGGAGTTTCTCCGATACAGTTTCTACAACACGAAGTTTCTCCAGCACGAAGTTTCTCCATTACGGAGTTTCTCTAGCAATAAGTTTCTCCAACACAGAGTTTCTCCAACAAGGAGTTTCTCCAGCACAGAGTTTCTCCAACAAGGAATTTCTCCGACACAGAGTTTCTCCAACACGGAGTTTCTCCAACACGGAGTTTCTCCGACACGGAGCTTCTCTGACACAGTTTCTACAACACGGAGTTTCTCCAACACGGAGTTTCTAAAACACGGAGTTTCTCCAGCACGGAGTTTCTCCAACACGGAGTTTCTCCGACACGGAGTTTCTCCAACACGGAGTTTCTTCAACACGGAGTTTCTACAACATGGAGTTTCTCCATCACGGAGTTTCTACAACATAGTTTCTCCAACACGGAGTTTCTCCAACACGGAGTTTCTCCAACACGGACATTCTCCAACACGGACTTTCTCCAACATGGAGTTTCTCTAACACGGAGTTTCTCCAACACGGAGTTTCTCCAACACGGAGTTTCTTCAACACGAAGTTTCTACAACATGGAGTTTCTCCAACACGGAGTTTCTACAACATAAAGTTTCTCCAACACGGAGTTTCTCCAATACGAAGTTTCTTCGACATGGAGTTTCTCCAACATAAAGTTTCTCCAACACGGAGTTTCTCCAATACGGAGTTTCTCCGACACGGAGTTTCTCCAACACGGAGTTTCTCCAACACGGAGTTTCTCCAACGCGGAGTTTCTCCAACACGAAGTTTCTCCAGCGCGGAGTTTCTCCAACACGGAGTTTCTCCAACACAGAGTTCCTCCAACACGGAGTTTTTCGAACACGGAGTTTCTCCAGCGCGGAGTTTCTCCAACACGGAGTTGCTATAGCACGGAGTTTCTCCAACAAGGATTTTCTCCAACACGAAGTTTCTCCAACACGGAGTTTCTCCAACACGGAGTTTCTCCAACACGGAGTTTCTCCGACACGGAGTTTCTCCGACACGGCGTTTCCCCAACACGAAGTTTCCCCAGCACGGAGTTTCTCCGACACAGAGTTTCTCCAACAAGGAGTTTCTCAAACAAGGTTTTTTCCAACAAGGAGATTCTCCAACGTGGAGTGTCTCAAACACGGAGTTTCTCTAGCACGGAGTTTCTCCAACACGGAGTTTCTCCAACACGGAGTTTCTCCGACACAGACTTTCTCCGACACAGAGTTTCTCCGACACAGAGTTTCTCCAGCACGAAGTTTCTCCAACACGGAGTTTATCTAACAATAAGTTTCTCCAACACGGAGTTTCTACAACAAGGAGTTTCGCCAACACGAAGTTTCTACAACACGGAGTTTCTGCGACACGGAGTTTCTCCGACACGGACTTTCTCCGATACGAAGTTTCTCCAACACGGAGCTTCTCCAACACGCAGTTTCTCCAACACAGATTTTCTCACACACGGAGTTTCTCCAACACGGAGTTTCTGCAACACGGAGTTTCTCCAACACGAATTCTCTCCAGCGCGGAGATTCTCCAGCGCGTAGTTTCCCCAGCGCGGATTTTCTGCAGCATGGAGTTTCTCCGACATGGAGTTTCTCCAACATGGATTATCTCCAACATGGATTATCTCCAACACGGAGTTTTTACAACACGGAGTTTCTACAACACGGAGTTTCTTCAACAGGGAGTTTCTCCAACATAAAGTTTCTCCAACACGGAGTTTCTCCAATGCGGAGTTTCTCCGACACGGAGTTTCTCCAACACGGAGTTTCTCCAACACGGAGTTTCTCCAACGCGGAGTTTCTCCAACACGGAGTTTCTCCAGCGCGGAGTTTCTCCAACACGAAGTTGCTATAGCACGGAGTTTCTCCAACAAGGATTATCTCCAACACGAAGTTTCTCCAACACGGAGTTTCTCCAACACGGAGTTTCTCCAACACGGAGTTTCTCCAACACGGAGTTTCTCCGACACGGAGTTTCTCCGACACGGAGTTTCTCCAACATGGAGTTTCTCCAACACGGCGTTACCCCAACACGAAGTTTCCCCAGCACGGAGTTTCTCCAACACGGAGTTTCTCCAACAAGGACTTTCTCCAACACGGAGTTTCTCCGACACGGAGTTTCTCCGACACTGAGTTTCTCCGACACGGAGTTTCTCCAACACGGAGTTTCTCCGACACGGAGTTTCTCCGACACAGAGTTTCTCCAACACGAAGTTTCTCCGACACGGAGTTTCTCCAACGTGGAGTTTTTCCAACACGGCGTTTCCCCAACACGAAGTTTCCCCAGCACGGAGTTTCTCCAACGCGGAGTTTCTCCAACACGAAGTTTCTCCAGCGCGGAGTTTCTCCAATACGGAGTTTGTCCAACACAGAGTTCCTGCAACACGGAGTTTTTCGAACACGGAGTTTCTCCAGCGTGGAGTTTCTCCAACACGGAGTTGCTATAGCACGGAGTTTCTCCAACAAGGATTTTCTCCAACACGAAGTTTCTCCAACACGGAGTTTCTCCAACACGGAGTTTCTCCAACACGGAGTTTCTCCAACACGGAGTTTCTCCGACACGGAGTTTCTCCAACATGGAGTTTCTCCAACACGGCGTTACCCCAACACGAAGTTTCCCCAGCACGGAGTTTCTCCAACGCGGAGTTTCTCCAACACGGAGTTTCTCCAACAAGGGCTTTCTCCAACACGGAGTTTCTCCGACACGGAGTTTCTCCGACACTGAGTTTCTCCGACACGGAGTTTCTCCAACACGGAGTTTCTCCGACACGGAGTTTCTCCAACACGGAGTTTCTCCGGCACAGAGTTTCTCCAACACGGAGTTTCTCCGACACGGAGTTTCTCCGACACGGAGTTTCTCCAACGTGGAGTTTCTCCAACACGGCGTTTCCCCAACACGAAGTTTCCCCAGCACGGAGTTTCTCCAACGCGGAGTTTCTCCAACAAGGAGTTTCTCAAACAAGGTTTTTTCCAACAAGGAGATTCTCCAACGTGGAGTGTCTCAAACACGGAGTTTCTCTAGCACGGAGTTTCTCCAACACGGAGTTTATTCAACACGAAGTTTCTCCAACACGGAGTTTCTCCAACACGGAGTTTCTCCAACACGGAGTTTCTCCAACACGGAGTTTCTCCGACACGGAGTTTCTCCGCCACGGAGTTTATCCAACATGGAGTTTCTCCAACACATCGTTTCCCCAACACGAAGTTTCCCCAGCACGGAGTTTCTCCAACATGGAGTTTCTCCAACAAGGAGTTTCTCAAACAAGGTTTTTCCAACAAGGAGATTCTCCAACGTGGAGTGTCTCAAACACGGAGTTTCTCTAGCACGGAGTTTCTCCAACAGGGATTTTCTCCTACACGGAGTTTCTCTAACGTGGTGTTTCTCCAACACGGAGTTTCTCCAACACAGTTTCTCCAACACGGAGTTTCTCCAACACGGAGTTTCTCCAGCGCGGAGTTTCTCCAGCGCAGAGTTTCTCCAACACGGAGTTGCTATAGCACGGAGTTTCTCCAACAAGGATTTTCTCCAACACGGAGTTTCTCCAACACGGAGTTTCTCCAACACGGAGTTTCTCCGACACGGAGTTTCTCCAACACGGAGTTTCTCCAACATGGAGTTTCTCCGACACGGAGATTCTCCAAGAGGGAGTTCCTCCAACACGGAGTTTCTCCGACATGGAGTTTCTCCAACACGGAGTTTCTCCGATACAGTTTCTACAACACGAAGTTTCTCCAGCACGAAATTTCTCCATTACGGAGTTTCTCTAGCAATAAGTTTCTCCAACACAGAGTTTCTCCAACAAGGAGTTTCTCCAGCACAGAGTTTCTCCAACAAGGAATTTCTCCGACACAGAGTTTCTCCAACACGGAGTTTCTCCAACACGGAGTTTCTCCGACACGGAGTTTCTCTGACACAGTTTCTACAACACGGAGTTTCTCCAACACGGAGTTTCTAAAACACGGAGTTTCTCCAGCACGGAGTTTCTCCAACACGGAGTTTCTCCGACACGGAGTTTCTCCAACACGGAGTTTCTTCAACACGGAGTTTCTACAACATGGAGTTTCTCCATCACGGAGTTTCTACAACATAAAGTTTCTCCAACACGGAGTTTCTCCAACACGGAGTTTCTCCAACACGGACATTCTCCAACACGGACTTTCTCCAACATGGAGTTTCTCTAACACGGAGTTTCTCCAACACGGAGTTTCTCCAACACGGAGTTTCTACAACATAAAATTTCTCCAACACGGAGTTTCTCCAATACGAAGTTTCTTCGACATGGAGTTTCTCCAACATAAAGTTTCTCCAGCACGGAGTTTCTCCAATACGGAGATTCTCCGACACGGAATTTCTCCAACACGGAGTTTCTCCAACGCGGAGTTTCTCCAACACGAAGTTTCTCCAGCGCGGAGTTTCTCCAACACGGAGTTTCTCCAACACAGAGTTCCTCCAACACGAAGTTTCTCCAACACGGAGTTTCTCCAACACGGAGTTTCTCCAACACGGAGTTTCTCCGACATGGAGTTTCTCCGACACGGAGTTTCTCCAACATGGAGTTTCTCCAACACGGCGTTTCCCCAACACGAAGTTTCCCCAGCACGGAGTTTCTCCGACACAGAGTTTCTCCAACAAGGAGTTTCTCAAACAAGGTTTTTTCCAACAAGGAGATTCTCCGACACGGAGTTTCTCCAACATGGAGTTTCTCCAACACGGCGTTTCCCCAACACGAAGTTTCCCCAGCACGGAGTTTCTCCAACACGGAGTTTCTCCAACACGGAGTTTCTCCGACACAGACTTTCTCCGACACAGATTTTCTCCGACACAGAGTTTCTCCAGCACGAAGTTTCTCCAACACGGAGTTTATCTAACAATAAGTTTCTCCAACACGGAGTTTCTACAACAAGGAGTTTCGCCAACACGAAGTTTCTACAACACGGAGTTTCTGCGACACGGAGTTTCTCCGACGCGGACTTTCTCCGATACGAAGTTTCTCCAACACGGAGCTTCTCCAACACAGAGTTTCTCCAACACGGAGTTTCTCACACACGGAGTTTCTCCAACACGGAGTTTCTGCAACACGGAGTTTCTCCAACACGAAGTCTCTCCTGCGCGGAGATTCTCCAGCGCGTAGTTTCCCCAGCGCGGATTTTCTGCAGCATGGAGTTTCTCCAACATGGAGTTTCTCCAACATGGATTATCTCCAACACGGAGTTTCTACAACACGGAGTTTCTACAACACGGAGTTTCTTCAACAGGGAGTTTCTCCAACATAAAGTTTCTCCAACACGGAGTTTCTCCAATGCGGAGTTTCTCCAACACGGAGTTTCTCCAACACGGAGTTTCTCCAACACGGAGTTTCTCCAACACGGAGTTTCTCCGACACGGAGTTTCTCCAACATGGAGTTTCTCCAACACGGCGTTACCCCAACACGAAGTTTCCCCAGCACGGAGTTTCTCCAACAAGGAGTTTCTCCAACACGGAGTTTCTCCAACAAGGGCTTTCTCCAACACGGAGTTTCTCCGACACGGAGTTTCTCCGACACTGAGTTTCTCCGACACGGAGTTTCTCCAACACGGAGTTTCTCCGACACGGAGTTTCTCCAACACAGAGTTTCTCCGACACGGAGCTTCTCCAACACGAAGTTTCCCCAGCACGGAGTTTCTCCAACGCGGAGTTTCTCCAACAAGGAGTTTCTCAAACAAGGTTTTTTCCAACAAGGAGATTCTCCAACGTGGAGTGTCTCAAACACGGAGTTTCTCTAGCACGGAGTTTCTCCAACACGAAGTTTCCCCAGCACGGAGTTTCTCCAACACGGAGTTTCTCCAACACGGAGTTTCTCCGACACAGACTTTCTCCGACACAGATTTTCTCCGACACAGAGTTTCTCCAGCACGAAGTTTCTCCAACACGGAGTTTATCTAACAATAAGTTTCTCCAACACGGAGTTTCTACAACAAGGAGTTTCGCCAACACGAAGTTTCTACAACACGGAGTTTCTGCGACACGGAGTTTCTCCGACGCGGACTTTCTCCGATACGAAGTTTCTCCAACACGGAGCTTCTCCAACACAGAGTTTCTCCAACAGGGATTTTCTCCAACACGGAGTTTCTCTAACGTGGTGTTTCTCCAACACGGAGTTTCTCCAACACAGAGTTTCTCCAACACAGAGTTTCTCCAACACGGAGTTTCTCCAGCGCGGAGTTTCTCCAGCGCAGAGTTTCTCCAACACGGAGTTGCTATAGCACGGAGTTTCTCCAACAAGAATTTTCTCCAACACGGAGTTTCTCCAGCACGAAGTTTCTCCAGTACGGAGTTTCTCTAGCAATAAGTTTCTCCAACACAGAGTTTCTCCAACAAGGAGTTTCTCCAGCACAGAGTTTCTCCAACAAGGAATTTCTCCGACACAGAGTTTCTCCAACACGGAGTTTCTCCAACACGGAGTTTCTAAAACACGGAGTTTCTCCAACACGGAGTTTCTCCAACACGAAGTTTCTCCGACACGGAGTTTCTCCAACACGGAGTTTCTTCAACACGGAGTTTCTACAACATGGAGTTTCTCCATCACGGAGTTTCTACAACATAAAGTTTTCCAACACGGAGTTTCTCCAACACGGAGTTTCTCCAACACGGACATTCTCCAACACGGACTTTCTCCAACATGGAGTTTCTCTAACACGGAGTTTCTCCAACACGGAGTTTCTCCAACACGGAGTTTCTACAACATAAAATTTCTCCAACACGGAGTTTCTCCAATACGAAGTTTCTTCGACATGGAGTTTCTCCAACATAAAGTTTCTCCAGCACGGAGTTTCTCCAATACGGAGATTCTCCGACACGGAATTTCTCCAACACGGAGTTTCTCCAACGCGGAGTTTCTCCAACACGAAGTTTCTCCAGCGCGGAGTTTCTCCAACACGGAGTTTCTCCAACACAGAGTTCCTCCAACACGGAGTTTTTCGAACACGGAGTTTCTCCAGCGCGGAGTTTCTCCAACACGGAGTTGCTATAGCACGGAGTTTCTCCGACAAGGATTTTCTCCAACACGAAGTTTCTCCAACACGGAGTTTCTCCAACACGGAGTTTCTCCAACACGGAGTTTCTCCGACATGGAGTTTCTCCGACACGGAGTTTCTCCAACATGGAGTTTCTCCAACACGGCGTTTCCCCAACACGAAGTTTCCCCAGCACGGAGTTTCTACGACACAGAGTTTCTCCAACAAGGAGTTTCTCAAACAAGGTTTTTTCCAACAAGGAGATTCTCCGACACGGAGTTTCTCCAACATGGAGTTTCTCCAACACGGCGTTTCCCCAACACGAAGTTTCCCCAGCACGGAGTTTCTCCAACACGGAGTTTCTCCAACACGGAGTTTCTCCGACACAGACTTTCTCCGACACAGATTTTCTCCGACACAGAGTTTCTCCAGCACGAAGTTTCTCCAACACGGAGTTTATCTAACAATAAGTTTCTCCAACACGGAGTTTCTACAACAAGGAGTTTCGCCAACACGAAGTTTCTACAACACGGAGTTTCTGCGACACGGAGTTTCTCCGACACGGACTTTCTCCGATACGAAGTTTCTCCAACACGGAGCTTCTCCAACACAGAGTTTCTCCAACACGGAGTTTCTCACACGGAGTTTCTCCAACACGGAGTTTCTGCAACACGGAGTTTCTCCAACACGAAGTCTCTCCTGCGCGGAGATTCTCCAGCGCGTAGTTTCCCCAGCGCGGATTTTCTGCAGCATGGAGTTTCTCCAACATGGAGTTTCTCCAACATGGATTATCTCCAACACGGAGTTTCTACAACACGGAGTTTCTACAACACGGAGTTTCTTCAACAGGGAGTTTCTCCAACATAAAGTTTCTCCAACACGGAGTTTCTCCAATGCGGAGTTTCTCCGACACGGAGTTTCTCCAACACGGAGTTTCTCCAACGCGGAGTTTCTCCAACACGGAGTTTCTCCAGCGCGGAGTTTCTCCAACACGGAGTTGCTATAGCACGGAGTTTCTCCAACAAGGATTTTCTCCAACACGAAGTTTCTCCAACACGGAGTTTCTCCAACACGGAGTTTCTCCAACAAGGGCTTTCTCCAACACGGAGTTTCTCCGACACGGAGTTTCTCCGACACTGAGTTTCTCCGACACGGAGTTTCTCCAACACGGAGTTTCTCCGACACGGAGTTTCTCCAACACAGAGTTTCTCCGACACGGAGCTTCTCCAACACGAAGTTTCCCCAGCACGGAGTTTCTCCAACGCGGAGTTTCTCCAACAAGGAGTTTCTCAAACAAGGTTTTTTCCAACAAGGAGATTCTCCAACGTGGAGTGTCTCAAACACGGAGTTTCTCTAGCACGGAGTTTCTCCAACACGGAGTTTTTTCAACACGAAGTTTCTCCAACACGGAGTTTCTCCAACACGGAGTTTCTCCAACACGGAGTTTCTCCAACACGGAGTTTCTCCGACACAGAGTTTCTCCGCCACGGAGTTTATCCAACATGGAGTTTCTCCAACACGTCGTTTCCCCAACACGAAGTTTCCCAGCACGGAGTTTCTCCAACATGGAGTTTCTCCAACAAGGAGTTTCTCAAACAAGGTTTTTCCAACAAGGAGATTCTCCAACGTGGAGTGTCTCAAACACGGAGTTTCTCTAGCACGGAGTTTCTCCAACAGGGATTTTCTCCAACACGGAGTTTCTCTAACGTGGTGTTTCTCCAACACGGAGTTTCTCCAACACAGAGTTTCTCCAACACGGAGTTTCTCCAACACGGAGTTTCTCCAGCGCGGAGTTTCTCCAGCGCAGAGTTTCTCCAACACGGAGTTGCTATAGCACGGAGTTTCTCCAACAAGAATTTTCTCCAACACGGAGTTTCTCCAGCACGAAGTTTCTCCAGTACGGAGTTTCTCTAGCAATAAGTTTCTCCAACACAGAGTTTCTCCAACAAGGAGTTTCTCCAGCACAGAGTTTCTCCAACAAGGAATTTCTCCGACACAGAGTTTCTCCAACACGGAGTTTCTCCAACACGGAGTTTCTCCGACACGGAGTTTCTCCAACACGGAGTTTCTAAAACACGGAGTTTCTCCAACACGGAGTTTCTCCAACACGAAGTTTCTCCGACACGGAGTTTCTCCAACACGGAGTTTCTTCAACACGGAGTTTCTACAACATGGAGTTTCTCCATCACGGAGTTTCTACAACATAAAGTTTTCCAACACGGAGTTTCTCCAACACGGAGTTTCTCCAACACGGACATTCTCCAACACGGACTTTCTCCAACATGGAGTTTCTCTAACACGGAGTTTCTCCAACACGGAGTTTCTCCAACACGGAGTTTCTACAACATAAAATTTCTCCAACACGGAGTTTCTCCAATACGAAGTTTCTTCGACATGGAGTTTCTCCAACATAAAGTTTCTCCAACACGGAGTTTCTCCAATACGGAGATTCTCCGACACGGAATTTCTCCAACACGGAGTTTCTCCAACGCGGAGTTTCTCCAACACGAAGTTTCTCCAGCGCGGAGTTTCTCCAACACGGAGTTTCTCCAACACAGAGTTCCTCCAACACGGAGTTTTTCGAACACGGAGTTTCTCCAGCGCGGAGTTTCTCCAACACGGAGTTGCTATAGCACGGAGTTTCTCCGACAAGGATTTTCTCCAACACGAAGTTTCTCCAACACGGAGTTTCTCCAACACGGAGTTTCTCCAACACGGAGTTTCTCCGACATGGAGTTTCTCCGACACGGAGTTTCTCCAACATGGAGTTTCTCCAACACGGCGTTTCCCCAACACGAAGTTTCCCCAGCACGGAGTTTCTCCGACACAGAGTTTCTCCAACAAGGAGTTTCTCAAACAAGGTTTTTTCCAACAAGGAGATTCTCCGACACGGAGTTTCTCCAACATGGAGTTTCTCCAACACGGCGTTTCCCCAACACGAAGTTTCCCCAGCACGGAGTTTCTCCAACACGGAGTTTCTCCAACACGGAGTTTCTCCGACACAGACTTTCTCCGACACAGATTTTCTCCGACACAGAGTTTCTCCAGCACGAAGTTTCTCCAACACGGAGTTTATCTAACAATAAGTTTCTCCAACACGGAGTTTCTACAACAAGGAGTTTCGCCAACACGAAGTTTCTACAACACGGAGTTTCTGCGACACGGAGTTTCTCCGACACGGACTTTCTCCGATACGAAGTTTCTCCAACACGGAGCTTCTCCAACACAGAGTTTCTCCAACACGGAGTTTCTGCAACACGGAGTTTCTCCAACACGAAGTCTCTCCTGCGCGGAGATTCTCCAGCGCGTAGTTTCCCCAGCGCGGATTTTCTGCAGCATGGAGTTTCTCCAACATGGAGTTTCTCCAACATGGATTATCTCCAACACGGAGTTTCTACAACACGGAGTTTCTACAACACGGAGTTTCTTCAACAGGGAGTTTCTCCAACATAAAGTTTCTCCAACACGGAGTTTCTCCAATGCGGAGTTTCTCCGACACGGAGTTTCTCCAACACGGAGTTTCTCCAACGCGGAGTTTCTCCAACACGGAGTTTCTCCAGCGCGGAGTTTCTCCAACACGGAGTTGCTATAGCACGGAGTTTCTCCAACAAGGATTTTCTCCAACACGAAGTTTCTCCAACACGGAGTTTCTCCAACACGGAGTTTCTCCAAAACGGAGTTTCTCCAACACGGAGTTTCTCCGACACAGAGTTTCTCCGACACGGAGTTTCTCCAACATGGAGTGTCTCCAACACGGCGTTACCCCAACACGAAGTTTCCCCAGCACGGAGTTTCTCCAACACGGAGTTTCTCCTACACGGAGTTTCTCCAACAAGGACTTTCTCCAACACGGAGTTTCTCCGACACGGAGTTTCTCCGACACTGAGTTTCTCCGACACGGAGTTTCTCCAACACGGAGTTTCTCCGACACGGAGTTTCTCCGACACAGAGTTTCTCCAACACGAAGTTTCTCCGACACGGAGTTTCTCCAACGTGGAGTTTTTCCAACACGGCGTTTCACCAACACGAAGTTTCCCCCGCACGGAGTTTCTCCAACACGGAGTTTCTCCAACAAGGAATTTCTCAAACAAGGTTTTTACCAACAAGGAGATTCTCCAACGTGGAGTGTCTCCAACGCGGAGTTTCTCTAGCACGGAGTTTCTCCAACACGGAGTTTCTCCAACACGAAGTTTCTCCAACACGCAGTTTCTCCAACACGGAGTTTCTCCAACACGGAGTTTCTCCAACACGGAGTTTCTCCGACACAGAGTTTCTCCGCCACGGAGTTTATCCAACATGGAGTTTCTCCAACACGTCGTTTCCCCAACACGAAGTTTCCCAGCACGGAGTTTCTCCAACATGGAGTTTCTCCAACAAGGAGTTTCTCAAACAAGGTTTTTCCAACAAGGAGATTCTCCAACGTGGAGTGTCTCAAACACGGAGTTTCTCTAGCACGGAGTTTCTCCAACAGGGATTTTCTCCAACACGGAGTTTCTCTAACGTGGTGTTTCTCCAACACGGAGTTTCTCCAACACAGAGTTTCTCCAACACGGAGTTTCTCCAACACGGAGTTTCTCCAGCGCGGAGTTTCTCCAGCGCAGAGTTTCTCCAACACGGAGTTGCTATAGCACGGAGTTTCTCCAACAAGAATTTTCTCCAACACGGAGTTTCTCCAGCACGAAGTTTCTCCAGTACGGAGTTTCTCTAGCAATAAGTTTCTCCAACACAGAGTTTCTCCAACAAGGAGTTTCTCCAGCACAGAGTTTCTCCAACAAGGAATTTCTCCGACACAGAGTTTCTCCAACACGGAGTTTCTCCAACACGGAGTTTCTCCGACACGGAGTTTCTCCAACACGGAGTTTCTAAAACACGGAGTTTCTCCAACACGGAGTTTCTCCAACACGAAGTTTCTCCGACACGGAGTTTCTCCAACACGGAGTTTCTTCAACACGGAGTTTCTACAACATGGAGTTTCTCCATCACGGAGTTTCTACAACATAAAGTTTTCCAACACGGAGTTTCTCCAACACGGAGTTTCTCCAACACGGACATTCTCCAACACGGACTTTCTCCAACATGGAGTTTCTCTAACACGGAGTTTCTCCAACACGGAGTTTCTCCAACACGGAGTTTCTACAACATAAAATTTCTCCAACACGGAGTTTCTCCAATACGAAGTTTCTTCGACATGGAGTTTCTCCAACATAAAGTTTCTCCAACACGGAGTTTCTCCAATACGGAGATTCTCCGACACGGAATTTCTCCAACACGGAGTTTCTCCAACGCGGAGTTTCTCCAACACGAAGTTTCTCCAGCGCGGAGTTTCTCCAACACGGAGTTTCTCCAACACAGAGTTCCTCCAACACGGAGTTTTTCGAACACGGAGTTTCTCCAGCGCGGAGTTTCTCCAACACGGAGTTGCTATAGCACGGAGTTTCTCCGACAAGGATTTTCTCCAACACGAAGTTTCTCCAACACGGAGTTTCTCCAACACGGAGTTTCTCCAACACGGAGTTTCTCCGACATGGAGTTTCTCCGACACGGAGTTTCTCCAACATGGAGTTTCTCCAACACGGCGTTTCCCCAACACGAAGTTTCCCCAGCACGGAGTTTCTCCGACACAGAGTTTCTCCAACAAGGAGTTTCTCAAACAAGGTTTTTTCCAACAAGGAGATTCTCCGACACGGAGTTTCTCCAACATGGAGTTTCTCCAACACGGCGTTTCCCCAACACGAAGTTTCCCCAGCACGGAGTTTCTCCAACACGGAGTTTCTCCAACACGGAGTTTCTCCGACACAGACTTTCTCCGACACAGATTTTCTCCGACACAGAGTTTCTCCAGCACGAAGTTTCTCCAACACGGAGTTTATCTAACAATAAGTTTCTCCAACACGGAGTTTCTACAACAAGGAGTTTCGCCAACACGAAGTTTCTACAACACGGAGTTTCTGCGACACGGAGTTTCTCCGACACGGACTTTCTCCGATACGAAGTTTCTCCAACACGGAGCTTCTCCAACACAGAGTTTCTCCAACACGGAGTTTCTGCAACACGGAGTTTCTCCAACACGAAGTCTCTCCTGCGCGGAGATTCTCCAGCGCGTAGTTTCCCCAGCGCGGATTTTCTGCAGCATGGAGTTTCTCCAACATGGAGTTTCTCCAACATGGATTATCTCCAACACGGAGTTTCTACAACACGGAGTTTCTACAACACGGAGTTTCTTCAACAGGGAGTTTCTCCAACATAAAGTTTCTCCAACACGGAGTTTCTCCAATGCGGAGTTTCTCCGACACGGAGTTTCTCCAACACGGAGTTTCTCCAACGCGGAGTTTCTCCAACACGGAGTTTCTCCAGCGCGGAGTTTCTCCAACACGGAGTTGCTATAGCACGGAGTTTCTCCAACAAGGATTTTCTCCAACACGAAGTTTCTCCAACACGGAGTTTCTCCAACACGGAGTTTCTCCAACACGGAGTTTCTCCAACACGGAGTTTCTCCGACACAGAGTTTCTCCGACACGGAGTTTCTCCAACATGGAGTGTCTCCAACACGGCGTTACCCCAACACGAAGTTTCCCCAGCACGGAGTTTCTCCAACACGGAGTTTCTCCTACACGGAGTTTCTCCAACAAGGACTTTCTCCAACACGGAGTTTCTCCGACACGGAGTTTCTCCGACACTGAGTTTCTCCGACACGGAGTTTCTCCAACACGGAGTTTCTCCGACACGGAGTTTCTCCGACACAGAGTTTCTCCAACACGAAGTTTCTCCGACACGGAGTTTCTCCAACGTGGAGTTTTTCCAACACGGCGTTTCACCAACACGAAGTTTCCCCCGCACGGAGTTTCTCCAACACGGAGTTTCTCCAACAAGGAATTTCTCAAACAAGGTTTTTACCAACAAGGAGATTCTCCAACGTGGAGTGTCTCCAACGCGGAGTTTCTCTAGCACGGAGTTTCTCCAACACGGAGTTTCTCCAACACGAAGTTTCTCCAACACGCAGTTTCTCCAACACGGAGTTTCTCCAACACGGAGTTTCTCCAACACGGAGTTTCTCCGACACAGAGTTTCTCCGCCACGGAGTTTATCCAACATGGAGTTTCTCCAACACGTCGTTTCCCCAACACGAAGTTTCCCAGCACGGAGTTTCTCCAACATGGAGTTTCTCCAACAAGGAGTTTCTCAAACAAGGTTTTTCCAACAAGGAGATTCTCCAACGTGGAGTGTCTCAAACACGGAGTTTCTCTAGCACGGAGTTTCTCCAACAGGGATTTTCTCCAACACGGAGTTTCTCTAACGTGGTGTTTCTCCAACACGGAGTTTCTCCAACACAGAGTTTCTCCAACACGGAGTTTCTCCAACACGGAGTTTCTCCAGCGCGGAGTTTCTCCAGCGCAGAGTTTCTCCAACACGGAGTTGCTATAGCACGGAGTTTCTCCAACAAGAATTTTCTCCAACACGGAGTTTCTCCAGCACGAAGTTTCTCCAGTACGGAGTTTCTCTAGCAATAAGTTTCTCCAACACAGAGTTTCTCCAACAAGGAGTTTCTCCAGCACAGAGTTTCTCCAACAAGGAATTTCTCCGACACAGAGTTTCTCCAACACGGAGTTTCTCCAACACGGAGTTTCTCCGACACGGAGTTTCTCCAACACGGAGTTTCTAAAACACGGAGTTTCTCCAACACGGAGTTTCTCCAACACGAAGTTTCTCCGACACGGAGTTTCTCCAACACGGAGTTTCTTCAACACGGAGTTTCTACAACATGGAGTTTCTCCATCACGGAGTTTCTACAACATAAAGTTTTCCAACACGGAGTTTCTCCAACACGGAGTTTCTCCAACACGGACATTCTCCAACACGGACTTTCTCCAACATGGAGTTTCTCTAACACGGAGTTTCTCCAACACGGAGTTTCTCCAACACGGAGTTTCTACAACATAAAATTTCTCCAACACGGAGTTTCTCCAATACGAAGTTTCTTCGACATGGAGTTTCTCCAACATAAAGTTTCTCCAACACGGAGTTTCTCCAATACGGAGATTCTCCGACACGGAATTTCTCCAACACGGAGTTTCTCCAACGCGGAGTTTCTCCAACACGAAGTTTCTCCAGCGCGGAGTTTCTCCAACACGGAGTTTCTCCAACACAGAGTTCCTCCAACACGGAGTTTTTCGAACACGGAGTTTCTCCAGCGCGGAGTTTCTCCAACACGGAGTTGCTATAGCACGGAGTTTCTCCGACAAGGATTTTCTCCAACACGAAGTTTCTCCAACACGGAGTTTCTCCAACACGGAGTTTCTCCAACACGGAGTTTCTCCGACATGGAGTTTCTCCGACACGGAGTTTCTCCAACATGGAGTTTCTCCAACACGGCGTTTCCCCAACACGAAGTTTCCCCAGCACGGAGTTTCTCCGACACAGAGTTTCTCCAACAAGGAGTTTCTCAAACAAGGTTTTTTCCAACAAGGAGATTCTCCGACACGGAGTTTCTCCAACATGGAGTTTCTCCAACACGGCGTTTCCCCAACACGAAGTTTCCCCACCACGGAGTTTCTCCAACACGGAGTTTCTCCAACACGGAGTTTCTCCGACACAGACTTTCTCCGACACAGATTTTCTCCGACACAGAGTTTCTCCAGCACGAAGTTTCTCCAACACGGAGTTTATCTAACAATAAGTTTCTCCAACACGGAGTTTCTACAACAAGGAGTTTCGCCAACACGAAGTTTCTACAACACGGAGTTTCTGCGACACGGAGTTTCTCCGACACGGACTTTCTCCGATACGAAGTTTCTCCAACACGGAGCTTCTCCAACACAGAGTTTCTCCAACACGGAGTTTCTGCAACACGGAGTTTCTCCAACACGAAGTCTCTCCTGCGCGGAGATTCTCCAGCGCGTAGTTTCCCCAGCGCGGATTTTCTGCAGCATGGAGTTTCTCCAACATGGAGTTTCTCCAACATGGATTATCTCCAACACGGAGTTTCTACAACACGGAGTTTCTACAACACGGAGTTTCTTCAACAGGGAGTTTCTCCAACATAAAGTTTCTCCAACACGGAGTTTCTCCAATGCGGAGTTTCTCCGACACGGAGTTTCTCCAACACGGAGTTTCTCCAACGCGGAGTTTCTCCAACACGGAGTTTCTCCAGCGCGGAGTTTCTCCAACACGGAGTTGCTATAGCACGGAGTTTCTCCAACAAGGATTTTCTCCAACACGAAGTTTCTCCAACACGGAGTTTCTCCAACACGGAGTTTCTCCAACACGGAGTTTCTCCAACACGGAGTTTCTCCGACACAGAGTTTCTCCGACACGGAGTTTCTCCAACATGGAGTGTCTCCAACACGGCGTTACCCCAACACGAAGTTTCCCCAGCACGGAGTTTCTCCAACACGGAGTTTCTCCTACACGGAGTTTCTCCAACAAGGACTTTCTCCAACACGGAGTTTCTCCGACACGGAGTTTCTCCGACACTGAGTTTCTCCGACACGGAGTTTCTCCAACACGGAGTTTCTCCGACACGGAGTTTCTCCGACACAGAGTTTCTCCAACACGAAGTTTCTCCGACACGGAGTTTCTCCAACGTGGAGTTTTTCCAACACGGCGTTTCACCAACACGAAGTTTCCCCCGCACGGAGTTTCTCCAACACGGAGTTTCTCCAACAAGGAATTTCTCAAACAAGGTTTTTACCAACAAGGAGATTCTCCAACGTGGAGTGTCTCCAACGCGGAGTTTCTCTAGCACGGAGTTTCTCCAACACGGAGTTTCTCCAACACGAAGTTTCTCCAACACGCAGTTTCTCCAACACGGAGTTTCTTCAACACGGAGTTTCTCCAACACGGAGTTTCTCCGACACAGAGTTTCTCCGCCACGGAGTTTATCCAACATGTAGTTTCTCCAACACGTCGTTTCCCCAACACGAAGTTTCCCAGCACGGAGTTTCTCCAACATGGAGTTTCTCCAACAAGGAGTTTCTCAAACAAGGTTTTTCCAACAAGGAGATTCTCCAACGTGGAGTGTCTCAAACACGGAGTTTCTCTAGCACGGAGTTTCTCCAACAGGGATTTTCTCCAACACGGAGTTTCTCTAACGTGGTGTTTCTCCAACACGGAGTTTCTCCAACACAGAGTTTCTCCAACACGGAGTTTCTCCAACACGGAGTTTCTCCAGCGCGGAGTTTCTCCAGCGCAGAGTTTCTCCAACACGGAGTTGCTATAGCACGGAGTTTCTCCAACAAGAATTTTCTCCAACACGGAGTTTCTCCAGCACGAAGTTTCTCCAGTACGGAGTTTCTCTAGCAATAAGTTTCTCCAACACAGAGTTTCTCCAACAAGGAGTTTCTCCAGCACAGAGTTTCTCCAACAAGGAATTTCTCCGACACAGAGTTTCTCCAACACGGAGTTTCTCCAACACGGAGTTTCTCCGACACGGAGTTTCTCCAACACGGAGTTTCTAAAACACGGAGTTTCTCCAACACGGAGTTTCTCCAACACGAAGTTTCTCCGACACGGAGTTTCTCCAACACGGAGTTTCTTCAACACGGAGTTTCTACAACATGGAGTTTCTCCATCACGGAGTTTCTACAACATAAAGTTTTCCAACACGGAGTTTCTCCAACACGGAGTTTCTCCAACACGGACATTCTCCAACACGGACTTTCTCCAACATGGAGTTTCTCTAACACGGAGTTTCTCCAACACGGAGTTTCTCCAACACGGAGTTTCTACAACATAAAATTTCTCCAACACGGAGTTTCTCCAATACGAAGTTTCTTCGACATGGAGTTTCTCCAACATAAAGTTTCTCCAACACGGAGTTTCTCCAATACGGAGATTCTCCGACACGGAATTTCTCCAACACGGAGTTTCTCCAACGCGGAGTTTCTCCAACACGAAGTTTCTCCAGCGCGGAGTTTCTCCAACACGGAGTTGCTCCAACACAGAGTTCCTCCAACACGGAGTTTTTCGAACACGGAGTTTCTCCAGCGCGGAGTTTCTCCAACACGGAGTTGCTATAGCACGGAGTTTCTCCGACAAGGATTTTCTCCAACACGAAGTTTCTCCAACACGGAGTTTCTCCAACACGGAGTTTCTCCAACACGGAGTTTCTCCGACATGGAGTTTCTCCGACACGGAGTTTCTCCAACATGGAGTTTCTCCAACACGGCGTTTCCCCAACACGAAGTTTCCCCAGCACGGAGTTTCTCCGACACAGAGTTTCTCCAACAAGGAGTTTCTCAAACAAGGTTTTTTCCAACAAGGAGATTCTCCGACACGGAGTTTCTCCAACATGGAGTTTCTCCAACACGGCGTTTCCCCAACACGAAGTTTCCCCAGCACGGAGTTTCTCCAACACGGAGTTTCTCCAACACGGAGTTTCTCCGACACAGACTTTCTCCGACACAGATTTTCTCCGACACAGAGTTTCTCCAGCACGAAGTTTCTCCAACACGGAGTTTATCTAACAATAAGTTTCTCCAACACGGAGTTTCTACAACAAGGAGTTTCGCCAACACGAAGTTTCTACAACACGGAGTTTCTGCGACACGGAGTTTCTCCGACACGGACTTTCTCCGATACGAAGTTTCTCCAACACGGAGCTTCTCCAACACAGAGTTTCTCCAACACGGAGTTTCTGCAACACGGAGTTTCTCCAACACGAAGTCTCTCCTGCGCGGAGATTCTCCAGCGCGTAGTTTCCCCAGCGCGGATTTTCTGCAGCATGGAGTTTCTCCAACATGGAGTTTCTCCAACATGGATTATCTCCAACACGGAGTTTCTACAACACGGAGTTTCTACAACACGGAGTTTCTTCAACAGGGAGTTTCTCCAACATAAAGTTTCTCCAACACGGAGTTTCTCCAATGCGGAGTTTCTCCGACACGGAGTTTCTCCAACACGGAGTTTCTCCAACGCGGAGTTTCTCCAACACGGAGTTTCTCCAGCGCGGAGTTTCTCCAACACGGAGTTGCTATAGCACGGAGTTTCTCCAACAAGGATTTTCTCCAACACGAAGTTTCTCCAACACGGAGTTTCTCCAACACGGAGTTTCTCCAACACGGAGTTTCTCCAACAAGGACTTTCTCCAACACGGAGTTTCTCCGACACGGAGTTTCTCCGACACTGAGTTTCTCCGACACGGAGTTTCTCCAACACGGAGTTTCTCCGACACGGAGTTTCTCCGACACAGAGTTTCTCCAACACGAAGTTTCTCCGACACGGAGTTTCTCCAACGTGGAGTTTTTCCAACACGGCGTTTCCCCAACACGAAGTTTCCCCCGCACGGAGTTTCTCCAACACGGAGTTTCTCCAACAAGGAATTTCTCAAACAAGGTTTTTACCAACAAGGAGATTCTCCAACGTGGAGTGTCTCCAACGCGGAGTTTCTCTAGCACGGAGTTTCTCCAACACGGAGTTTCTCCAACACGAAGTTTCTCCAACACGCAGTTTCTCCAACACGGAGTTTCTCCAACACGGAGTTTCTCCAACACGGAGTTTCTCCGACACGGAGTTTCTCCGCCACGGAGTTTATCCAACATGGAGTTTCTCCAACACGGCGTTTCCCCAACACGAAGTTTCCCCAGCACGGAGTTTCTCCAACACGGAGTTTCTCCAACAAGGAGTTTCTCAAACAAGGTTTTTCCAACAAGGAGATTCTCCAACGTGGAGTGTTTCAAACACGGAGTTTCTCTAGCACGGAGTTTCTCCAACACGGAGTTTCTCCAACAAGGACTTTCTCCAACACGGAGTTTCTCCGACACGGAGTTTCTCCGACACTGAGTTTCTCCAACACAGAGTTCCTCCAACACGGAGTTTTGCGATCACGGAGATTCTCCAGCGCGGAGTATCTCCAACACGGGGTTGCTATCGCACAGAGTTTCTCCAACAAGAATTTTCTCCAACACGAAGTTTCTCCAACACGGAGTTTCTCCAACACGGAGTTTCTCCAACACGGAGTTTCTCCAACACGGAGTTTCTACAACACGGAGTTTCTCCGACACGGAGTTTCTCCAACATGGAGTTTCTCCAACACGGCGTTTCCCCAACACGAAGTTTCCCCAGCACGGAGTTTCTCCGACACAGAGTTTCTCAAACAAGGTTTTTTCCAACAAGGAGATTCTCCAACGTGGAGTGTCTCAAACACGGAGTTTCTCTAGCACGGAGTTTCTCCAACACGGAGTTTCTCCAACACGGAGTGTCTCCGACACAGACTTTCTCCGACACAGAGTTTCTCCGACACAGAGTTTCTCCAGCACGAAGTTTCTCCAACACGGAGTTTATCTAACAATAAGTTTCTCCAACACGGAGTTTCTACAACAAGGAGTTTCGCCAACACGAAGTTTCTACAACACGGAGTTTCTGCGACACGGAGTTTCTCCGACACGGACTTTCTCCGATACGAAGTTTCTCCAACACGGAGCTTCTCCAACACGGAGTTTCTCCAACACTGAGTTTCTCACACACGGAGTTTCTCCAACACGGAGTTTGTGCAACACGGAGTTTCTCCAACACGAAGTCTCTCCAGCGCGGAGATTCTCCAGCGCGTAGTTTCCCCAGCGCGGATTTTCTGCAGCATGGAGTTTCTCCAACATGGAGTTTCTCCAACATGGATTATCTCCAACACGGAGTTTCTACAACACGGAGTTTCTACAACACGGAGTTTCTTCAACAGGGAGTTTCTCCAACAACGTTTCTCCAACACGGAGTTTCTCCAATGCGGAGTTTCTCCGACACGGAGTTTCTCCAACACGGAGTTTCTCCAACACGGAGTTTCTCCAACGCGGAGTTTCTCCAACACGGAGTTTCTCCAGCGCGGAGTTTCTCTAACACGGAGTTGCTATAGCACGGAGTTTCTCCAACAAGGATTTTCTCCAACACGGAGTTTCTCCAACACGGAGTTTCTCCAACACGGAGTTTCTCCAACACGGAGTTTCTCCAACACGGAGTTTCTCCGACACGGAGTTTCTCCGACACGGAGTTTCTCCAACATGGAGTTTCTCCAACACGGCGTTACCCCAACACGAAGTTTCCCCAGCACGGAGTTTCTCCAACACGGAGTTTCTCCAACACGGAGTTTCTCCAACAAGGACTTTCTCCAACACGGAGTTTCTCCGACACGGAGTTTCTCCGACACTGAGTTTCTCCGACACGGAGTTTCTCCAACACGGAGTTTCTCCGACACGGAGTTTCTCCGACACAGAGTTTCTCCAACACGAAGTTTCTCCGACACGGAGTTTCTCCAACGTGGAGTTCCTCCAACACGGAGTTTTTCGAACACGGAGTTTCTCCAGCGTGGAGTTTCTCCAACACGGAGTTGCTATAGCACGGAGTTTCTCCAACAAGGATTTTCTCCAACACAGCGTTACCCCAACACTAAGTTTCCCCAGCACGGAGTTTCTCCAACGCGGAGTTTCTCCAACACGGAGTTTCTCCAACAAGGGCTTTCTCCAACACGAAGTTTCTCCGACACAGAGTTTCTCCGACACTGAGTTTCTCCGACACGGAGTTTCTCCAACACGGAGTTTCTCCGACACGGAGTTTCTCCAACACGGAGTTTCTCCAACACGGAGTTTCTCCGACACGGAGTTTCTCCGCCGCGGAGTTTATCCAACATGGAGTTTCTCCAACACGTCGTTTCCCCAACACGAAGTTTCCCCAGCACGGAGTTTCTCCAACATGGAGTTTCTCCAACAAGGAGTTTCTCAAACAAGGTTTTTCCAACAAGGAGATTCTCCAACGTGGAGTGTCTCAAACACGGAGTTTCTCTAGCACGGAGTTTCTCCAACAGGGATTTTCTCCAACACGGAGTTTCTCTAACGTGGTGTTTCTCCAACACGGAGTTTCTCCAACACAGAGTTTCTCCAACAAGGAGTTTCTCCAACACGGAGTTTCTCCAGCGCGGAGTTTCTCCAGCGCAGAGTTTCTCCAACACGGAGTTGCTATAGCACGGAGTTTCTCCAACAAGGATTTTCTCCAACACGGACTTTCTCCAACACGGAGTTTCTCCAACACGGAGTTTCCCCGACACGGAGTTTCTCCAACACGGAGTTTCTCCAACTTGGAGTTTCTCCGACACGGAGATTCTCCAAGAGGGAGTTCCTCCAACACGGAGTTTCTCCGACATGGAGTTTCTCCAACACGGAGTTTCTCCGATACAGTTTCTACAACACGAAGTTTCTCCAGCACGAAGTTTCTCCATTACGGAGTTTCTCTAGCAATAAGTTTCTCCAACACAGAGTTTCTCCAACAAGGAGTTTCTCCAGCACAGAGTTTCTCCAACAAGGAATTTCTCCAACACAGAGTTTCTCCAACACGGAGTTTCTCCGACACGGAGTTTCTCTGACACAGTTTCTACAACACGGAGTTACTCCAACACGGAGTTTCTAAAACACGGAGTTTCTCCAACACGGAGTTTCTCCAACAACTGAGTTTCTCCGACACGGAGTTTCTCCAACACTGAGTTTCTTCAACACGGAGTTTCTACAACATGGAGTTTCTCCATCACGGAGTTTCTACAACATAAAGTTTCTCCAACACGGAGTTTCTCCAACACGGAGTTTCTCCAACACGGAGTTTCTCCAACGCGGAGTTTCTCCAACACGGAGTTTCTCCAGCGCGGAGTTTCTCTAACACGGAGTTGCTATAGCACGGAGTTTCTCCAACAAGGATTTTCTCCAACACGAAGTTTCTCCAACACGGAGTTTCTCCAACACGGAGTTTCTCCAACACGGAGTTTCTCCAACACGGAGTTTCTCCAACACGGAGTTTCTCCGACACGGAGTTTCTCCGACACGGAGTTTCTCCAACATGGAGTTTCTCCAACACGGCGTTACCCCAACACGAAGTTTCCCCAGCACGGAGTTTCTCCAACACGGAGTTTCTCCAACACGGAGTTTCTCCAACAAGGACTTTCTCCAACACGGAGTTTCTCCGACACGGAGTTTCTCCGACACTGAGTTTCTCCGACACGGAGTTTCTCCAACACGGAGTTTCTCCGACACGGAGTTTCTCCGACACAGAGTTTCTCCGACACGGAGTTTCTCCAACACGGACTTTCTAAAACACGGAGTTTCTCCGACACGGAGTTTCTCCAACACGGAGTTTCTTCAACACGGAGTTTCTACAACATGGAGTTTCTCCATCACGGAGTTTCTACAACATAAAGTTTCTCCAACACGGAGTTTCTCCAACACGGAGTTTCTCCAACACGGACATTCTCCAACACGGACTTTCTCCAACATGGAGTTTCTCTAACACGGAGTTTCTCCAACACGGAGTTTCTCCAACACGGAGTTTCTACAACATAAAATTTCTCCAACACGGAGTTTCTCCAATACGAAGTTTCTTCGACATGGAGTTTCTCCAACATAAAGTTTCTCCAACACGGAGTTTCTCCAATACGGAGATTCTCCGACACGGAATTTCTCCAACACGGAGTTTCTCCAACGCGGAGTTTCTCCAACACGAAGTTTCTCCAGCGCGGAGTTTCTCCAACACGGAGTTTCTCCAACACAGAGTTCCTCCAACACGGAGTTTTTCGAACACGGAGTTTCTCCAGCGCGGAGTTTCTCCAACACGGAGTTGCTATAGCACGGAGTTTCTCCGACAAGGATTTTCTCCAACACGAAGTTTCTCCAACACGGAGTTTCTTCAACACGGAGTTTCTCCAACACGGAGCTTCTCCGACATGGAGTTTCTCCGACACGGAGTTTCTCCAACATGGAGTTTCTCCAACACGGCGTTTCCCCAACACGAAGTTTCCCCAGCACGGAGTTTCTCCGACACAGAGTTTCTCCAACAAGGAGTTTCTCAAACAAGGTTTTTTCCAACAAGGAGATTCTCCGACACGGAGTTTCTCCAACATGGAGTTTCTCCAACACGGCGTTTCCCCAACACGAAGTTTCCCCAGCACGGAGTTTCTCCAACACGGAGTTTCTCCAACACGGAGTTTCTCCGACACAGACTTTCTCCGACACAGATTTTCTCCGACACAGAGTTTCTCCAGCACGAAGTTTCTCCAACACGGAGTTTATCTAACAATAAGTTTCTCCAACACGGAGTTTCTACAACAAGGAGTTTCGCCAACACGAAGTTTCTACAACACGGAGTTTCTGCGACACGGAGTTTCTCCGACACGGACTTTCTCCGATACGAAGTTTCTCCAACACGGAGCTTCTCCAACACAGAGTTTCTCCAACACGGAGTTTCTCACACACGGAGTTTCTCCAACACGGAGTTTCTCCAACACGGAGTTTCTCCGACACGGAGTTTCTCCAACACGGAGTTTCTAAAACACGGAGTTTCTCCAACACGGAGTTTCTCCAACACGAAGTTTCTCCGACACGGAGTTTCTCCAACACGGAGTTTCTTCAACACGGAGTTTCTACAACATGGAGTTTCTCCATCACGGAGTTTCTACAACATAAAGTTTCTCCAACACGGAGTTTCTCCAACACGGAGTTTCTCCAACACGGACATTCTCCAACACGGACTTTCTCCAACATGGAGTTTCTCTAACACGGAGTTTCTCCAACACGGAGTTTCTACAACACGGAGTTTCTACAACTTAAAATTTCTCCAACACGGAGTTTCTCCAATACGAAGTTTCTTCGACATGGAGTTTCTCCAACATAAAGTTTCTCCAACACGGAGTTTCTCCAATACGGAGATTCTCCGACACGGAATTTCTCCAACACGGAGTTTCTCCAACGCGGAGTTTCTCCAACACGAAGTTTCTCCAGCGCGGAGTTTCTCCAACACGGAGTTTCTCCAACACAGAGTTCCTCCAACACGGAGTTTTTCAAACACGGAGTTTCTCCAGCGCGGAGTTTCTCCAACACGGAGTTGCTATAGCACGGAGTTTCTCCGACAAGGATTTTCTCCAACACGAAGTTTCTCCAACACGGAGTTTCTTCAACACGGAGTTTCTCCAACACGGAGTTTCTCCGACATGGAGTTTCTCCGACACGGAGTTTCTCCAACATGGAGTTTCTCCAACACGGCGTTTCCCCAACACGAAGTTTCCCCAGCACGGAGTTTCTCCGACACAGAGTTTCTCCAACAAGGAGTTTCTCAAACAAGGTTTTTTCCAACAAGGAGATTCTCCGACACGGAGTTTCTCCAACATGGAGTTTCTCCAACACGGCGTTTCCCCAACACGAAGTTTCCCCAGCACGGAGTTTCTCCAACACGGAGTTTCTCCAACACGGAGTTTCTCCGACACAGACTTTCTCCGACACAGATTTTCTCCGACACAGAGTTTCTCCAGCACGAAGTTTCTCCAACACGGAGTTTATCTAACAATAAGTTTCTCCAACACGGAGTTTCTACAACAAGGAGTTTCGCCAACACGAAGTTTCTACAACACGGAGTTTCTGCGACACGGAGTTTCTCCGACACGGACTTTCTCCGATACGAAGTTTCTCCAACACGGAGCTTCTCCAACACAGAGTTTCTCCAACACGGAGTTTCTCACACACGGAGTTTCTCCAACACGGAGTTTCTGCAACACGGAGTTTCTCCAACACGAAGTCTCTCCTGCGCGGAGATTCTCCAGCGCGTAGTTTCCCCAGCGCGGATTTTCTGCAGCATGGAGTTTCTCCAACATGGAGTTTCTCCAACATGGATTATCTCCAACACGGAGTTTCTACAACACGGAGTTTCTACAACACGGAGTTTCTTCAACAGGGAGTTTCTCCAACATAAAGTTTCTCCAACACGGAGTTTCTCCAATGCGGAGTTTCTCCGACACGGAGTTTCTCCAACACGGAGTTTCTCCAACGCGGAGTTTCTCCAACACGGAGTTTCTCCAGCGCGGAGTATCTCCAACACGGGGTTGCTATCGCACGGAGTTTCTCCAACAAGAATTTTCTCCAACACGAAGTTTCTCCAACACGGAGTTTCTCCAACACGGAGTTTCTCCAACACGGAGTTTCTCCAACACGGAGTTTCTACAACACGGAGTTTCTCCGACACGGAGTTTCTCCAACATGGAGTTTCTCCAACACGGCGTTTCCCCAACACGAAGTTTCCCCAGCACGGAGTTTCTCCAACACGGAGTTTCTCCAACAAGGAGTTTCTCAAACAAGGTTTTTCCAACAAGGAGATTCTCCAACGTGGAGTGTTTCAAACACGGAGTTTCTCTAGCACGGAGTTTCTCCAACACGGAGTTTCTCCAACAAGGACTTTCTCCAACACGGAGTTTCTCCGACACGGAGTTTCTCCGACACTGAGTTTCTCCAACACAGAGTTCCTCCAACACGGAGTTTTGCGATCACGGAGATTCTCCAGCGCGGAGTATCTCCAACACGGGGTTGCTATCGCACGGAGTTTCTCCAACAAGAATTTTCTCCAACACGAAGTTTCTCCAACACGGAGTTTCTCCAACACGGAGTTTCTCCAACACGGAGTTTCTCCAACACGGAGTTTCTACAACACGGAGTTTCTCCGACACGGAGTTTCTCCAACATGGAGTTTCTCCAACACGGCGTTTCCCCAACACGAAGTTTCCCCAGCACGGAGTTTCTCCGACACAGAGTTTCTCCAACAAGGAGTTTCTCAAACAAGGTTTTTTCCAACAAGGAGATTCTCCAACGTGGAGTGTCTCAAACACGGAGTTTCTCTAGCACGGAGTTTCTCCAACACGGAGTTTCTCCAACACGGAGTGTCTCCGACACAGACTTTCTCCGACACAGAGTTTCTCCGACACAGAGTTTCTCCAGCACGAAGTTTCTCCAACACGGAGTTTATCTAACAATAAGTTTCTCCAACACGGAGTTTCTACAACAAGGAGTTTCGCCAACACGAAGTTTCTACAACACGGAGTTTCTGCGACACGGAGTTTCTCCGACACGGACTTTCTCCGATACGAAGTTTCTCCAACACGGAGCTTCTCCAACACGGAGTTTCTCCAACACGGAGTTTCTCACACACGGAGTTTCTCCAACACGGAGTTTGTGCAACACGGAGTTTCTCCAACACGAAGTCTCTCCAGCGCGGAGATTATCCAGCGCGTAGTTTCCCCAGCGCGGATTTTCTGCAGCATGGAGTTTCTCCAACATGGAGTTTCTCCAACATGGATTATCTCCAACACGGAGTTTCTACAACACGGAGTTTCTACAACACGGAGTTTCTTCAACAGGGAGTTTCTCCAACAAAGTTTCTCCAACACGGAGTTTGTCCAATGCGGAGTTTCTCCGACACGGAGTTTCTCCAACACGGAGTTTCTCCAACACGGAGTTTCTCCAACGCGGAGTTTCTCCAACACGGAGTTTCTCCAGCGCGGAGTTTCTCTAACACGGAGTTGCTATAGCACGGAGTTTCTCCAACAAGGATTTTCTCCAACACGAAGTTTCTCCAACACGGAGTTTCTCCAACACGGAGTTTCTCCAACACGGAGTTTCTCCAACACGGAGTTTCTCCGACACGGAGTTTCTCCGACACGGAGTTTCTCCGACACGGAGTTTCTCCAACATGGAGTTTCTCCAACACGGCGTTACCCCAACACGAAGTTTCCCCAGCACGGAGTTTCTCCAACACGGAGTTTCTCCAACACGGAGTTTCTCCAACACGAAGTCTCTCCTGCGCGGAGATTCTCCAGCGCGTAGTTTCCCCAGCGCGGATTTTCTGCAGCATGGAGTTTCTCCAACATGGAGTTTCTCCAACATGGATTATCTCCAACACGGAGTTTCTACAACACGGAGTTTCTACAACACGGAGTTTCTTCAACAGGGAGTTTCTCCAACATAAAGTTTCTCCAACACGGAGTTTCTCCAATGCGGAGTTTCTCCGACACGGAGTTTCTCCAACACGGAGTTTCTCCAACGCGGAGTTTCTCCAACACGGAGTTTCTCCAGCGCGGAGTATCTCCAACACGGGGTTGCTATCGCACGGAGTTTCTCCAACAAGAATTTTCTCCAACACGAAGTTTCTCCAACACGGAGTTTCTCCAACACGGAGTTTCTCCAACACGGAGTTTCTCCAACACGGAGTTTCTACAACACGGAGTTTCTCCGACACGGAGTTTCTCCAACATGGAGTTTCTCCAACACGGCGTTTCCCCAACACGAAGTTTCCCCAGCACGGAGTTTCTCCAACACGGAGTTTCTCCAACAAGGAGTTTCTCAAACAAGGTTTTTCCAACAAGGAGATTCTCCAACGTGGAGTGTTTCAAACACGGAGTTTCTCTAGCACGGAGTTTCTCCAACACGGAGTTTCTCCAACAAGGACTTTCTCCAACACGGAGTTTCTCCGACACGGAGTTTCTCCGACACTGAGTTTCTCCAACACAGAGTTCCTCCAACACGGAGTTTTGCGATCACGGAGATTCTCCAGCGCGGAGTATCTCCAACACGGGGTTGCTATCGCACGGAGTTTCTCCAACAAGAATTTTCTCCAACACGAAGTTTCTCCAACACGGAGTTTCTCCAACACGGAGTTTCTCCAACACGGAGTTTCTCCAACACGGAGTTTCTACAACACGGAGTTTCTCCGACACGGAGTTTCTCCAACATGGAGTTTCTCCAACACGGCGTTTCCCCAACACGAAGTTTCCCCAGCACGGAGTTTCTCCGACACAGAGTTTCTCCAACAAGGAGTTTCTCAAACAAGGTTTTTTCCAACAAGGAGATTCTCCAACGTGGAGTGTCTCAAACACGGAGTTTCTCTAGCACGGAGTTTCTCCAACACGGAGTTTCTCCAACACGGAGTGTCTCCGACACAGACTTTCTCCGACACAGAGTTTCTCCAGCACGAAGTTTCTCCAACACGGAGTTTATCTAACAATAAGTTTCTCCAACACGGAGTTTCTACAACAAGGAGTTTCGCCAACACGAAGTTTCTACAACACGGAGTTTCTGCGACACGGAGTTTCTCCGACACGGACTTTCTCCGATACGAAGTTTCTCCAACACGGAGCTTCTCCAACACGGAGTTTCTCCAACACGGAGTTTCTCACACACGGAGTTTCTCCAACACGGAGTTTGTGCAACACGGAGTTTCTCCAACACGAAGTCTCTCCAGCGCGGAGATTATCCAGCGCGTAGTTTCCCCAGCGCGGATTTTCTGCAGCATGGAGTTTCTCCAACATGGAGTTTCTCCAACATGGATTATCTCCAACACGGAGTTTCTACAACACGGAGTTTCTACAACACGGAGTTTCTTCAACAGGGAGTTTCTCCAACAAAGTTTCTCCAACACGGAGTTTGTCCAATGCGGAGTTTCTCCGACACGGAGTTTCTCCAACACGGAGTTTCTCCAACACGGAGTTTCTCCAACGCGGAGTTTCTCCAACACGGAGTTTCTCCAGCGCGGAGTTTCTCTAACACGGAGTTGCTATAGCACGGAGTTTCTCCAACAAGGATTTTCTCCAACACGAAGTTTCTCCAACACGGAGTTTCTCCAACACGGAGTTTCTCCAACACGGAGTTTCTCCAACACGGAGTTTCTCCGACACGGAGTTTCTCCGACACGGAGTTTCTCCGACACGGAGTTTCTCCAACATGGAGTTTCTCCAACACGGCGTTACCCCAACACGAAGTTTCCCCAGCACGGAGTTTCTCCAACACGGAGTTTCTCCAACACGGAGTTTCTCCAACAAGGACTTTCTCCAACACGGAGTTTCTCCGACACGGAGTTTCTCCGACGCTGAGTTTCTCCGACACGGAGTTTCTCCAACACGGAGTTTCTCCGACACGGAGTTTCTCCGACACAGAGTTTCTCCAACACGAAGTTTCTCCGACACGGAGTTTCTCCAACGTGGAGTTTTTCCAACACGGCGTTTCGCCAACACGAAGTTTCCCCAGCACGGAGTTTCTCCAACACGGAGTTTCTCCAACAAGGAGTTTCTCCAACACGGAGTTTCTCCAACACGGAGTTTCTCCAACGCGGAGTTTCTCCAACACGAAGTTCCTCCAGCGCGGAGTTTCTCCAACACGGAGTTTGTCCAACACAGAGTTCCTCCAACACGGAGTTTTTCGAACACGGAGTTTCTCCAGCGTGGAGTTTCTCCAACACGGAGTTGCTATAGCACGGAGTTTCTCCAACAAGGATTTTCTCCAACACGAAGTTTCTCCAACACGGAGTTTCTCCAACAGGGACTTTCTCCAACACGGAGTTTCTCCAACACGGAGTTTCTCCGACACGGAGTTTCTCCAACATGGAGTTTCTCCAACACAGCGTTACCCCAACACTAAGTTTCCCCAGCACGGAGTTTCTCCAACGCGGAGTTTCTCCAACACGGAGTTTCTCCAACAAGGGCTTTCTCCAACACGAAGTTTCTCCGACACAGAGTTTCTCCGACACTGAGTTTCTCCGACACGGAGTTTCTCCAACACGGAGTTTCTCCGACACGGAGTTTCTCCAACACAGAGTTTCTCCGACACGGAGCTTCTCCAACACGGAGTTTCTCCGACACGGAGTTTCTCCAACGTGGAGTTTCTCCAACACGGCGTTTCCCCAACACGAAGTTTCCCCAGCACGGAGTTTCTCCAACGCGGAGTTTCTCCAACAAGGAGTTTCTCAAACAAGGTTTTTCCAACAAGGAGATTCTCCAACGTGGAGTGTCTCAAACACGGAGTTTCTCTGGCACGGAGTTTCTCCAACACGGAGTTTTTTCATCACGAAGTTTCTCCAACACGGAGTTTCTCCAACACGGAGTTTCTCCAACACGGAGTTTCTCCAACACGGAGTTTCTCCGACACGGAGTTTCTCCGCCGCGGAGTTTATCCAACATGGAGTTTCTCCAACACGTCGTTTCCCCAACACGAAGTTTCCCCAGCACGGAGTTTCTCCAACATGGAGTTTCTCCAACAAGGAGTTTCTCAAACAAGGTTTTTCTAACAAGGAGATTCTCCAACGTGGAGTGTCTCAAACACGGAGTTTCTCTAGCACGGAGTTTCTCCAACAGGGATTTTCTCCAACACGGAGTTTCTCTAACGTGGTGTTTCTCCAACACGGAGTTTCTCCAACACAGAGTTTCTCCAACAAGGAGTTTCTCCAACACGGAGTTTCTCCAGCGCGGAGTTTCTCCAGCGCAGAGTTTCTCCAACACGGAGTTGCTATAGCACGGAGTTTCTCCAACAAGGATTTTCTCCAACACGGACTTTCTCCAACATGGAGTTTCTCCGACACGGAGATTCTCCAAGAGGGAGTTCCTCCAACACGGAGTTTCTCCGACATGGAGTTTCTCCAACACGGAGTTTCTCCGATACAGTTTCTACAACACGAAGTTTCTCCAGCACGAAGTTTCTCCATTACGGAGTTTCTCTAGCAATAAGTTTCTCCAACACAGAGTTTCTCCAACAAGGAGTTTCTCCAGCACAGAGTTTCTCCAACAAGGAATTTCTCCAACACAGAGTTTCTCCAACACGGAGTTTCTCCGACACGGAGTTTCTCTGACACAGTTTCTACAACACGGAGTTATTCCAACACGGAGTTTCTAAAACACGGAGTTTCTCCAACACGGAGTTTCTCCAACAACTGAGTTTCTCCGACACGGAGTTTCTCCAACACTGAGTTTCTTCAACACGGAGTTTCTACAACATGGAGTTTCTCCATCATGGAGTTTCTACAACATAAAGTTTCTCCAACACGGAGTTTCTCCAACACGGAGTTTCTCCAACACGGAGTTTCTCCAACGCGGAGTTTCTCCAACACGGAGTTTCTCCAGCGCGGAGTTTCTCTAACACGGAGTTGCTATAGCACGGAGTTTCTCCAACAAGGATTTTCTCCAACACGAAGTTTCTCCAACACGGAGTTTCTCCAACACGGAGTTTCTCCAACACGGAGTTTCTCCAACACGGAGTTTCTCCGACACGGAGTTTCTCCGACACGGAGTTTCTCCAACATGGAGTTTCTCCAACACGGCGTTACCCCAACACGAAGTTTCCCCAGCACGGAGTTTCTCCAACACGGAGTTTCTCCAACACGGAGTTTCTCCAACAAGGACTTTCTCCAACACGGAGTTTCTCCGACACGGAGTTTCTCCGACACTGAGTTTCTCCGACACGGAGTTTCTCCAACACGGAGTTTCTCCGACACGGAGTTTCTCCGACACAGAGTTTCTCCAACACGAAGTTTCTCCGACACGGAGTTTCTCCAACGTGGAGTTTTTCCAACACGGCGCTTCCCCAACACGAAGTTTCCCCAGCACGGAGTTTCTCCAACACGGAGTTTCTCCAACAAGGAGTTTCTCCAACACGGAGTTTCTCCAACACGGAGTTTCTCCAACGCGGAGTTTCTCCAACACGAAGTTTCTCCAGCGCGGAGTTTCTCCAACACGGAGTTTGTCCAACACAGAGTTCCTCCAACACGGAGTTTTTCGAACACGGAGTTTCTCCAGCGTGGAGTTTCTCCAACACGGAGTTGCTATAGCACGGAGTTTCTCCAACAAGGATTTTCTCCAACACGAAGTTTCTCCAACACGGAGTTTCTCCAACAGGGACTTTCTCCAACACGGAGTTTCTCCAACACGGAGTTTCTCCGACACGGAGTTTCTCCAACATGGAGTTTCTCCAACACAGCGTTACCCCAACACGAAGTTTCCCCAGCACGGAGTTTCTCCAACGCGGAGTTTCTCCAACACGGAGTTTCTCCAACAAGGGCTTTCTCCAACACGAAGTTTCTCCGACACGGAGTTTCTCCGACACGGAGTTTCTCCGACACGGAGTTTCTCCAACACAGAGTTTCTCCAACACGGAGTTTCTCCAACACGGAGTTTCTCTGACACGGAGTTTCTCCGCCACGGAGTTTATCCAACATGGAGTTTCTCCAACACGTCGTTTCCCCAACACGGAGTTTCTCCAACACGGAGTTTCTCCAACACGGAGTTTCTCCGACACGGAGTTTCTCCGACACGGAGTTTCTCCAACATGGAGTTTCTCCAACACGGCGTTTCCCCAACACGAAGTTTCCCCAGCACGGAGTTTCTCCGACACGGAGTTTCTCCAACGTGGAGTTTTTCCAACACGGCGTTTCCCCAACACGAAGTTTCCCCAGCACGGAGTTTCTCCAACACGGAGTTTCTCCAACAAGGAGTTTCTCCAACACGGAGTTTCTCCAACACGGAGTTTCTCCAACGCGGAGTTTCTCCAACACGAAGTTTCTCCAGCGCGGAGTTTCTCCAACACGGAGTTTGTCCAACACAGAGTTCCTCCAACACGGAGTTTTTCGAACACAGAGTTTCTCCAGCGTGGAGTTTCTCCAACGCGGAGTTGCTATAGCACGGAGTTTCTCCAACAAGGATTTTCTCCAACACGAAGTTTCTCCAACACGGAGTTTCTCCAACACGGAGTTTCTCCAACACGGAGTTTCTCCAACACGGAGTTTCTCCGACACGGAGTTTCTCCAACATGGAGTTTCTCCAACACGGCGTTACCCCAACACGAAGTTTCCCCAGCACGGAGTTTCTCCAACACGGAGTTTCTCCAACACGGAGTTTCTCCAACAAGGGCTTTCTCCAACACGGAGTTTCTCCGACACGGAGTTTCTCCGACACTGAGTTTCTCCGACACGGAGTTTCTCCAACACGGAGTTTCTCCGACACGGAGTTTCTCCAACATGGAGTGTCTCCAACACGGCGTTACCCCAACACGAAGTTTCCCCAGCACGGAGTTTCTCCAACACGGAGTTTCTCCTACACGGAGTTTCTCCAACAAGGACTTTCTCCAACACGGAGTTTCTCCGACACGGAGTTTCTCCGACACTGAGTTTCTCCGACACGGAGTTTCTCCAACACGGAGTTTCTCCGACACGGAGTTTCTCCGACACAGAGTTTCTCCAACACGAAGTTTCTCCGACACGGAGTTTCTCCAACGTGGAGTTTTTCCAACACGGCGTTTCCCCAACACGAAGTTTCCCCCGCACGGAGTTTCTCCAACACGGAGTTTCTCCAACAAGGAATTTCTCAAACAAGGTTTTTACCAACAAGGAGATTCTCCAACGTGGAGTGTCTCCAACGCGGAGTTTCTCTAGCACGGAGTTTCTCCAACACGGAGTTTCTCCAACACGAAGTTTCTCCAACACGCAGTTTCTCCAACACGGAGTTTCTCCAACACGGAGTTTCTCCAACACGGAGTTTCTCCGACACGGAGTTTCTCCGCCACGGAGTTTATCCAACATGGAGTTTCTCCAACACGGCGTTTCCCCAACACGAAGTTTCCCCAGCACGGAGTTTCTCCAACACGGAGTTTCTCCAACAAGGAGTTTCTCAAACAAGGTTTTTCCAACAAGGAGATTCTCCAACGTGGAGTGTTTCAAACACGGAGTTTCTCTAGCACGGAGTTTCTCCAACACGGAGTTTCTCCAACAAGGACTGTCTCCAACACGGAGTTTCTCCGACACGGAGTTTCTCCGACACTGAGTTTCTCCAACACAGAGTTCCTCCAACACGGAGTTTTGCGATCACGGAGATTCTCCAGCGCGGAGTATCTCCAACACAGGGTTGCTATCGCACGGAGTTTCTCCAACAAGAATTTTCTCCAACACGAAGTTTCTCCAACACGGAGTTTCTCCAACACGGAGTTTCTCCAACACGGAGTTTCTCCAACACGGAGTTTCTACAACACGGAGTTTCTCCGACACGGAGTTTCTCCAACATGGAGTTTCTCCAACACGGCGTTTCCCCAACACGAAGTTTCCCCAGCACGGAGTTTCTCCGACACAGAGTTTCTCCAACAAGGAGTTTCTCAAACAAGGTTTTTTCCAACAAGGAGATTCTCCAACGTGGAGTGTCTCAAACACGGAGTTTCTCTAGCACGGAGTTTCTCCAACACGGAGTTTCTCCAACACGGAGTGTCTCCGACACAGACTTTCTCCGACACAGAGTTTCTCCGACACAGAGTTTCTCCAGCACGAAGTTTCTCCAACACGGAGTTTATCTAACAATAAGTTTCTCCAACACGGAGTTTCTACAACAAGGAGTTTCGCCAACACGAAGTTTCTACAACACGGAGTTTCTGCGACACGGAGTTTCTCCGACACGGACTTTCTCCGATACGAAGTTTCTCCAACACGGAGCTTCTCCAACACGGAGTTTCTCCAACACGGAGTTTCTCACACACGGAGTTTCTCCAACACGGAGTTTGTGCAACACGGAGTTTCTCCAACACGAAGTCTCTCCAGCGCGGAGATTCTCCAGCGCGTAGTTTCCCCAGCGCGGATTTTCTGCAGCATGGAGTTTCTCCAACATGGAGTTTCTCCAACATGGATTATCTCCAACACGGAGTTTCTACAACACGGAGTTTCTACAACACGGAGTTTCTTCAACAGGGAGTTTCTCCAACAAAGTTTCTCCAACACGGAGTTTCTCCAATGCGGATTTTCTCCGACACGGAGTTTCTCCACCACGGAGTTTCTCCAACACGGAGTTTCTCCAACGCGGAGTTTCTCCAACACGGAGTTTCTCCAGCGCGGAGTTTCTCTAACACGGAGTTGCTATAGCACGGAGTTTCTCCAACAAGGATTTTCTCCAACACGAAGTTTCTCCAACACGGAGTTTCTCCAACACGGAGTTTCTCCAACACGGAGTTTCTCCAACACGGAGTTTCTCCAACACGGAGTTTCTCCGACACGGAGTTTCTCCGACACGGAGTTTCTCCAACATGGAGTTTCTCCAACACGGCGTTACCCCAACACGAAGTTTCCCCAGCACGGAGTTTCTCCAACACGGAGTTTCTCCAACACGGAGTTTCTCCAACAAGGACTTTCTCCAACACGGAGTTTCTCCGACACGGAGTTTCTCCGACACTGAGTTTCTCCGACACGGAGTTTCTCCAACACGGAGTTTCTCCGACACGGAGTTTCTCCGACACAGAGTTTCTCCAACACGAAGTTTCTCCGACACGGTGTTTCTCCAACGTGGAGTTTTTCCAACACGGCGTTTCGCCAACACGAAGTTTCCCCAGCACGGAGTTTCTCCAACACGGAGTTTCTCCAACAAGGAGTTTCTCCAACACGGAGTTTCTCCAACACGGAGTTTCTCCAACGCGGAGTTTCTCCAACACGAAGTTTCTCCAGCGCGTAGTTTCTCCAACACGGAGTTTGTCCAACACAGAGTTCCTCCAACACGGAGTTTTTCGAACACGGAGTTTCTCCAGCGTGGAGTTTCTCCAACACGGAGTTGCTATAGCACGGAGTTTCTCCAACAAGGATTTTCTCCAACACAAAGTTTCTCCAACACGGAGTTTCTACAACAGGGACTTTCTCACACACGGAGTTTCTCCAACACGGAGTTTCTCCGACACGGAGTTTCTCCAACATGGAGTTTCTCCAACACAGCGTTACCCCAACACTAAGTTTCCCCAGCACGGAGTTTCTCCAACGCGGAGTTTCTCCAACACGGAGTTTCTCCAACAAGGGCTTTCTCCAACACGAAGTTTCTCCGACACAGAGTTTCTCCGACACTGAGTTTCTCCGACACGGAGTTTCTCCAACACGGAGTTTCTCCGACACGGAGTTTCTCCAACACAGAGTTTCTCCGACACGGAGCTTCTCCAACACGGAGTTTCTCCGACACGGAGTTTCTCCAACGTGGAGTTTCTCCAACACGGCGTTTCCCCAACACGAAGTTTCCCCAGCACGGAGTTTCTCCAACGCGGAGTTTCTCCAACAAGGAGTTTCTCAAACAAGGTTTTTTCCAACAAGGAGATTCTCCAACGTGGAGTGTCTCAAACACGGAGTTTCTCTGGCGCGGAGTTTCTCCAACACGGAGTTTTTTCATCACGAAGTTTCTCCAACACGGAGTTTCTCCAACACGGAGTTTCTCCAACACGGAGTTTCTCCAACACGGAGTTTCTCCGACACGGAGTTTCTCCGCCGCGGAGTTTATCCAACATGGAGTTTCTCCAACACGTCGTTTCCCCAACACGAAGTTTCCCCAGCACGGAGTTTCTCCAACATGGAGTTTCTCCAACAAGGAGTTTTTCAAACAAGGTTTTTCTAACAAGGAGATTCTCCAACGTGGAGTGTCTCAAACACGGAGTTTCTCTAGCACGGAGTTTCTCCAACAAGGAGTTTCTCCAACACGGAGTTTCTCCAGCGCGGAGTTTCTCCAGCGCAGAGTTTCTCCAACACGGAGTTGCTATAGCACGGTTTCTCCAACAAGGATTTTCTCCAACACGGACTTTCTCCAACACGGAGTTTCTCCAACACGGAGTTTCCCCGACACGGAGTTTCTCCAACACGGAGTTTCTCCAACTTGGAGTTTCTCCGACACGGAGATTCTCCAAGAGGGAGTTCCTCCAACACGGAGTTTCTCCGACATGGAGTTTCTCCAACACGGAGTTTCTCCGATACAGTTTCTACAACACGAAGTTTCTCCAGCACGAAGTTTCTCCATTACGGAGTTTCTCTAGCAATAAGTTTCTCCAACACAGAGTTTCTCCAACAAGGAGTTTCTCCAGCACAGAGTTTCTCCAACAAGGAATTTCTCCAACACAGAGTTTCTCCAACACGGAGTTTCTCTGACACGGAGTTTCTCTGACACAGTTTCTACAACACGGAGTTACTCCAACACGGAGTTTCTAAAACACGGAGTTTCTCCAACACGGAGTTTCTCCAACAACTGAGTTTCTCCGACACGGAGTTTCTCCAACACTGAGTTTCTTCAACACGGAGTTTCTACAACATGGAGTTTCTCCATCACGGAGTTTCTACAACATAAAGTTTCTCCAACACGGAGTTTCTCCAACACGGAGTTTCTCCAACACGGAGTTTCTCCAACGCGGAGTTTCTCCAACACGGAGTTTCTCCAGCGCGGAGTTTCTCTAACACGGAGTTGCTATAGCACGGAGTTTCTCCAACAAGGATTTTCTCCAACACGAAGTTTCTCCAACACGGAGTTTCTCCAACACGGAGTTTCTCCAACACGGAGTTTCTCCAACACGGAGTTTCTCCGACACGGAGTTTCTCCGACACGGAGTTTCTCCAACATGGAGTTTCTCCAACACGGCGTTACCCCAACACGAAGTTTCCCCAGCACGGAGTTTCTCCAACACGGAGTTTCTCCAACACGGAGTTTCTCCAACAAGGACTTTCTCCAACACGGAGTTTCTCCGACACGGAGTTTCTCCGACACTGAGTTTCTCCGACACGGAGTTTCTCCAACACGGAGTTTCTCCGACACGGAGTTTCTCCGACACAGAGTTTCTCCAACACGAAGTTTCTCCGACACGGAGTTTCTCCAACGTGGAGTTTTTCCAACACGGCGCTTCCCCAACACGAAGTTTCCCCAGCACGGAGTTTCTCCAACACGGAGTTTCTCCAACAAGGAGTTTCTCCAACACAGAGTTTCTCCAACACGGAGTTTCTCCAACGCGGAGTTTCTCCAACACGAAGTTTCTCCAGCGCGGAGTTTCTCCAACACGGAGTTTGTCCAACACAGAGTTCCTCCAACACGGAGTTTTTCGAACACGGAGTTTCTCCAGCGTGGAGTTTCTCCAACACGGAGTTGCTATAGCACGGAGTTTCTCCAACAAGGATTTTCTCCAACACGAAGTTTCTCCAACACGGAGTTTCTCCAACAGGGACTTTCTCCAACACGGAGTTTCTCCAACACAGAGTTTCTCCAACACGGAGTTTCTCCAACACGGAGTTTCTCCGACACGGAGTTTCTCCAACACGGAGTTTCTAAAACACGGAGTTTCTCCAACACGGAGTTTCTCCAACACGAAGTTTCTCCGACACGGAGTTTCTCCAACACGGAGTTTCTTCAACACGGAGTTTCTACAACATGGAGTTTCTCCATCACGGAGTTTCTACAACATAAAGTTTCTCCAACACGGAGTTTCTCCAACACGGAGTTTCTCCAACACGGACATTCTCCAACACGGACTTTCTCCAACATGGAGTTTCTCTAACACGGAGTTTCTCCAACACGGAGTTTCTCCAACACGGAGTTTCTACAACATAAAATTTCTCCAACACGGAGTTTCTCCAATACGAAGTTTCTTCGACATGGAGTTTCTCCAACATAAAGTTTCTCCAACACGGAATTTCTCCAATACGGAGATTCTCCGACACGGAATTTCTCCAACACGGAGTTTCTCCAACGCGGAGTTTCTCCAACACGAAGTTTCTCCAGCGCGGAGTTTCTCCAACACGGAGTTTCTCCAACACAGAGTTCCTCCAACACGGAGTTTTTCGAACACGGAGTTTCTCCAGCGCGGAGTTTCTCCAACACGGAGTTGCTATAGCACGGAGTTTCTCCGACAAGGATTTTCTCCAACACGAAGTTTCTCCAACACGGAGTTTCTTCAACACGGAGTTTCTCCAACACGGAGTTTCTCCGACATGGAGTTTCTCCGACACGGAGTTTCTCCAACATGGAGTTTCTCCAACACGGCGTTTCCCCAACACGAAGTTTCCCCAGCACGGAGTTTCTCCGACACAGAGTTTCTCCAACAAGGAGTTTCTCAAACAAGGACTTTCTCCAACACGGAGTTTCTCCGACACGGAGTTTCTCCGACACTGAGTTTCTCCGACACGGAGTTTCTCCAACACGGAGTTTCTCCGACACGGAGTTTCTCCGACACAGAGTTTCTCCAACACGAAGTTTCTCCGACACGGAGTTTCTCCAACGTGGAGTTTTTCCAACACGGCGCTTCCCCAACACGAAGTTTCCCCAGCACGGAGTTTCTCCAACACGGAGTTTCTCCAACAAGGAGTTTCTCCAACACGGAGTTTCTCCAACACGGAGTTTCTCCAACGCGGAGTTTCTCCAACACGAAGTTTCTCCAGCGCGGAGTTTCTCCAACACGGAGTTTGTCCAACACAGAGTTCCTCCAACACGGAGTTTTTCGAACACGGAGTTTCTCCAGCGTGGAGTTTCTCCAACACGGAGTTGCTATAGCACGGAGTTTCTCCAACAAGGATTTTCTCCAACACGAAGTTTCTCCAACACGGAGTTTCTCCAACAGGGACTTTCTCCAACACGGAGTTTCTCCAACACAGAGTTTCTCCAACACGGAGTTTCTCCAACACGGAGTTTCTCCGACACGGAGTTTCTCCAACACGGAGTTTCTAAAACACGGAGTTTCTCCAACACGGAGTTTCTCCAACACGAAGTTTCTCCGACACGGAGTTTCTCCAACACGGAGTTTCTTCAACACGGAGTTTCTACAACATGGAGTTTCTCCATCACGGAGTTTCTACAACATAAAGTTTCTCCAACACGGAGTTTCTCCAACACGGAGTTTCTCCAACACGGACATTCTCCAACACGGACTTTCTCCAACATGGAGTTTCTCTAACACGGAGTTTCTCCGACACGGAGTTTCTCCAACACGGAGTTTCCACAACATAAAATTTCTCCAACACGGAGTTTCTCCAATACGAAGTTTCTTCGACATGGAGTTTCTCCAACATAAAGTTTCTCCAACACGGAGTTTCTCCAATACGGAGATTCTCCGACACGGAATTTCTCCAACACGGAGTTTCTCCAACGCGGAGTTTCTCCAACACGAAGTTTCTCCAGCGCGGAGTTTCTCCAACACGGAGTTTCTCCAACACAGAGTTCCTCCAACACGGAGTTTTTCGAACACGGAGTTTCTCCAGCGCGGAGTTTCTCCAACACGGAGTTGCTATAGCACGGAGTTTCTCCGACAAGGATTTTCTCCAACACGAAGTTTCTCCAACATGGAGTTTCTTCAACACGGAGTTTCTACAACATGGAGTTTCTCCATCACGGAGTTTCTACAACATAAAGTTTCTCCAACACGGAGTTTCTCCAACACGGAGTTTCTCCAACACGGACATTCTCCAACACGGACTTTCTCCAACATGGAGTTTCTCTAACACGGAGTTTCTCCAACACGGAGTTTCTCCAACACGGAGTTTCTACAACATAAAATTTCTCCAACACGGAGTTTCTCCAATACGAAGTTTCTTCGACATGGAGTTTCTCCAACATAAAGTTTCTTCAACACGGAGTTTCTCCAACACGGAGTTTCTCCGACATGGAGTTTCTCCGACACGGAGTTTCTCCAACATGGAGTTTCTCCAACACGGCGTTTCCCCAACACGAAGTTTCCCCAGCACGGAGTTTCTCCGACACAGAGTTTCTCCAACAAGGAGTTTCTCAAACAAGGTTTTTTCCAACAAGGAGATTCTCCGACACGGAGTTTCTCCAACATGGAGTTTCTCCAACACGGCGTTTCCCCAACACGAAGTTTCCCCAGCACGGAGTTTCTCCAACACGGAGTTTCTCCAACACGGAGTTTCTCCGACACAGACTTTCTCCGACACAGATTTTCTCCGACACAGAGTTTCTCCAGCACGAAGTTTCTCCAACACGGAGTTTATCTAACAATAAGTTTCTCCAACACGGAGTTTCTACAACAAGGAGTTTCGCCAACACGAAGTTTCTACAACACGGAGTTTCTGCGACACGGAGTTTCTCCAACACGGACTTTCTCCGATACGAAGTTTCTCCAACACGGAGCTTCTCCAACACAGAGTTTCTCCAACACGGAGTTTCTCACACACGGAGTTTCTCCAACACGGAGTTTCTGCAACACGGAGTTTCTCCAACACGAAGTCTCTCCTGCGCGGAGATTCTCCAGCGCGTAGTTTCCCCAGCGCGGATTTTCTGCAGCATGGAGTTTCTCCAACATGGAGTTTCTCCAACATGGATTATCTCCAACACGGAGTTTCTCCGACACGGAGTTTCTCCAACACGGAGTTTCTCCAACGCGGAGTTTCTCCAACACGGAGTTTCTCCAGCGCGGAGTTTCTCCAACACGGAGTTGCTATAGCACGGAGTTTCTCCAACAAGGATTTTCTCCAACACGAAGTTTCTCCAACACGGAGTTTCTCCAACACGGAGTTTCTCCAACACGGAGTTTCTCCAACACAGAGTTTCTCCAACACGAAGTTTCTCCGACACGGAGTTTCTCCAACGTGGAGTTTTTCCAACACGGCGTTTCCCCAACACGAAGTTTCCCCCGCACGGAGTTTCTCCAACACGGAGTTTCTCCAACAAGGAATTTCTCAAACAAGGTTTTTACCAACAAGGAGATTCTCCAACGTGGAGTGTCTCCAACGCGGAGTTTCTCTAGCACGGAGTTTCTCCAACATGGAGTTTCTCCAACACGAAGTTTCTCCAACACGCAGTTTCTCCAACACGGAGTTTCTCCAACACGGAGTTTCTCCAACACGGAGTTTCTCCGACACGGAGTTTCTCCGCCACGGAGTTTATCCAACATGGAGTTTCTCCAACACGGCGTTTCCCCAACACGAAGTTTCCCCAGCACGGAGTTTCTCCAACACGGAGTTTCTCCAACAAGGAGTTTCTCAAACAAGGTTTTTCCAACAAGGAGATTCTCCAACGTGGATTGTTTCAAACACGGAGTTTCTCTAGCACGGAGTTTCTCCAACACGGAGTTTCTCCAACAAGGACTTTCTCCAACACGGAGTTTCTCCGACACTGAGTTTCTCCAACACAGAGTTCCTCCAACACGGAGTTTTGCGATCACGGAGATTCTCCAGCGCGGAGTATCTCCAACACGGGGTTGCTATCGCACGGAGTTTCTCCAACAAGAATTTTCTCCAACACGAAGTTTCTCCAACACGGAGTTTCTCCAACACGGAGTTTCTCCAACACGGAGTTTCTCCAACACGGAGTTTCTACAACACGGAGTTTCTCCGACACGGAGTTTCTCCAACATGGAGTTTCTCCAACACGGCGTTTCCCCAACACGAAGTTTCCCCAGCACGGAGTTTCTCCGACACAGAGTTTCTCCAACAAGGAGTTTCTCAAACAAGGTTTTTTCCAACAAGGAGATTCTCCAACGTGGAGTGTCTCAAACACGGAGTTTCTCTAGCACGGAGTTTCTCCAACACGGAGTTTCTCCAACACGGAGTGTCTCCGACACAGACTTTCTCCGACACAGAGTTTCTCCGACACAGAGTTTCTCCAGCACGAAGTTTCTCCAACACGGAGTTTATCTAACAATAAGTTTCTCCAACACGGAGTTTCTACAACAAGGAGTTTCGCCAACACGAAGTTTCTACAACACGGAGTTTCTGCGACACGGAGTTTCTCCGACACGGACTTTCTCCGATACGAAGTTTCTCCAACACGGAGCTTCTCCAACACGGAGTTTCTCCAACACGGAGTTTCTCACACACGGAGTTTCTCCAACACGGAGTTTGTGCAACACGGAGTTTCTCCAACACGAAGTCTCTCCAGCGCGGAGATTCTCCAGCGCGTAGTTTCCCCAGCGCGGATTTTCTGCAGCATGGAGTTTCTCCAACATAGAGTTTCTCCAACATGGATTATCTCCAACACGGAGTTTCTACAACACGGAGTTTCTACAACACGGAGTTTCTTCAACAAGGAGTTTCTCCAACAAAGTTTCTCCAACACGGAGTTTCTCCAATGCGGAGTTTCTCCGACACGGAGTTTCTCCAACACGGAGTTTCTCCAACATGGAGTTTCTCCAACGCGGAGTTTCTCCAACACGGAGTTTCTCCAGCGCGGAGTTTCTCTAACACGGAGTTGCTATAGCACGGAGTTTCTCCAACAAGGATTTTCTCCAACACGAAGTTTCTCCAACACGGAGTTTCTCCAACACGGAGTTTCTCCAACACGGAGTTTCTCCAACACGGAGTTTCTCCGACACGGAGTTTCTCCGACACGGAGTTTCTCCGACACGGAGTTTCTCCAACATGGAGTTTCTCCAACACGGCGTTACCCCAACACGAAGTTTCCCCAGCACGGAGTTTCTCCAACACGGAGTTTCTCCAACACGGAGTTTCTCCAACAAGGACTTTCTCCAACACGGAGTTTCTCCGACACGGAGTTTCTCCGACACTGAGTTTCTCCGACACGGAGTTTCTCCAACACGGAGTTTCTCCGACACGGAGTTTCTCCGACACAGAGTTTCTCCAACACGAAGTTTCTCCGACACGGAGTTTCTCCAACGTGGAGTTTTTCCAACACGGCGTTTCGCCAACACGAAGTTTCCCCAGCACGGAGTTTCTCCAACACGGAGTTTCTCCAACAAGGAGTTTCTCCAACACGGAGTTTCTCCAACACGGAGTTTCTCCAACGCGGAGTTTCTCCAACACGAAGTTTCTCCAGCGCGGAGTTTCTCCAACACGGAGTTTGTCCAACACAGAGTTCCTCCAACACGGAGTTTTTCGAACACGGAGTTTCTCCAGCGTGGAGTTTCTCCAACACGGAGTTGCTATAGCACGGAGTTTCTCCAACAAGGATTTTCTCCAACACGAAGTTTCTCCAACACGGAGTTTCTCCAACAGGGACTTTCTCCAACACGGAGTTTCTCCAACACGGAGTTTCTCCGACACGGAGTTTCTCCAACATGGAGTTTCTCCAACACAGCGTTACCCCAACACTAAGTTTCCCCAGCACGGAGTTTCTCCAACGCGGAGTTTCTCCAACACGGAGTTTCTCCAACAAGGGCTTTCTCCAACACGAAGTTTCTCCGACACAGAGTTTCTCCGACACTGAGTTTCTCCGACACGGAGTTTCTCCAACACGGAGTTTCTCCGACACGGAGTTTCTCCAACACAGAGTTTCTCCGACACGGAGCTTCTCCAACACGGAGTTTCTCCGACACGGAGTTTCTCCAACGTGGAGTTTCTCCAACACGGCGTTTCCCCAACACGAAGTTTCCCCAGCACGGAGTTTCTCCAACGCGGAGTTTCTCCAACAAGGAGTTTCTCAAACAAGGTTTTTTCCAACAAGGAGATTCTCCAACGTGGAGTGTCTCAAACACGGAGTTTCTCTGGCACGGAGTTTCTCCAACACGGAGTTTTTTCATCACGAAGTTTCTCCAACACGGAATTTCTCCAACACGGAGTTTCTCCAACACGGAGTTTCTCAACACGGAGTTTCTCCGACACGGAGTTTCTCCGCCGCGGAGTTTATCCAACATGGAGTTTCTCCAACACGTCGTTTCCCCAACACGAAGTTTCCCCAGCACGGAGTTTCTCCAACATGGAGTTTCTCCAACAAGGAGTTTCTCAAACAAGGTTTTTCTAACAAGGAGATTCTCCAACGTGGAGTGTCTCAAACACGGAGTTTCTCTAGCACGGAGTTTCTCCAACAGGGATTTTCTCCAACACGGAGTTTCTCTAACGTGGTGTTTCTCCAACACGGAGTTTCTCCAACACAGAGTTTCTCCAACAAGGAGTTTCTCCAACACGGAGTTTCTCCAGCGCGGAGTTTCTCCAGCGCAGAGTTTCTCCAACACGGAGTTGCTATAGCACGGAGTTTCTCCAACAAGGATTTTCTCCAACACGGACTTTCTCCAACACGGAGTTTCTCCAACACGGAGTTTCCCCGACACGGAGTTTCTCCAACACGGAGTTTCTCCAACATGGAGTTTCTCCGACACGGAGATTCTCCAAGAGGGAGTTCCTCCAACACGGAGTTTCTCCGACATGGAGTTTCTCCAACACGGAGTTTCTCCGATACAGTTTCTACAACACGAAGTTTCTCCAGCACGAAGTTTCTCCATTACGGAGTTTCTCTAGCAATAAGTTTCTCCAACACAGAGTTTCTCCAACAAGGAGTTTCTCCAGCACAGAGTTTCTCCAACAAGGAATTTCTCCAACACAGAGTTTCTCCAACACGGAGTTTCTCCGACACGGAGTTTCTCTGACACAGTTTCTACAACACGGAGTTATTCCAACACGGAGTTTCTAAAACACGGAGTTTCTCCAACACGGAGTTTCTCCAACAACTGAGTTTCTCCGACACGGAGTTTCTCCAACACTGAGTTTCTTCAACACGGAGTTTCTACAACATGGAGTTTCTCCATCATGGAGTTTCTACAACATAAAGTTTCTCCAACACGGAGTTTCTCCAACACGGAGTTTCTCCAACACGGAGTTTCTCCAACGCGGAGTTTCTCCAACACGGAGTTTCTCCAGCGCGGAGTTTCTCTAACACGGAGTTGCTATAGCACGGAGTTTCTCCAACAAGGATTTTCTCCAACACGAAGTTTCTCCAACACGGAGTTTCTCCAACACGGAGTTTCTCCAACACGGAGTTTCTCCAACACGGAGTTTCTCCGACACGGAGTTTCTCCGACACGGAGTTTCTCCAACATGGAGTTTCTCCAACACGGCGTTACCCCAACACGAAGTTTCCCCAGCACGGAGTTTCTCCAACACGGAGTTTCTCCAACACGGAGTTTCTCCAACAAGGACTTTCTCCAACACGGAGTTTCTCCGACACGGAGTTTCTCCGACACTGAGTTTCTCCGACACGGAGTTTCTCCAACACGGAGTTTCTCCGACACGGAGTTTCTCCGACACAGTTTCTCCAACACGAAGTTTCTCCGACACGGAGTTTCTCCAACGTGGAGTTTTTCCAACACGGCGCTTCCCCAACACGAAGTTTCCCCAGCACGGAGTTTCTCCAACACGGAGTTTCTCCAACAAGGAGTTTCTCCAACACGGAGTTTCTCCAACACGGAGTTTCTCCAACGCGGAGTTTCTCCAACACGAAGTTTCTCCAGCGCGGAGTTTCTCCAACACGGAGTTTGTCCAACACAGAGTTCCTCCAACACTGAGTTTTTCGAACACGGAGTTTCTCCAGCGTGGAGTTTCTCCAACACGGAGTTGCTATAGCACGGAGTTTCTCCAACAAGGATTTTCTCCAACACGAAGTTTCTCCAACACGGAGTTTCTCCAACAGGGACTTTCTCCGACACGGAGTTTCTCCAACATGGAGTTTCTCCAACACGGCGTTTCCCCAACACGAAGTTTCCCCAGCACGGAGTTTCTCCGACACAGAGTTTCTCCAACAAGGAGTTTCTCAAACAAGGTTTTTTCCAACAAGGAGATTCTCCAACGTGGAGTGTCTCAAACACGGAGTTTCTCTAGCACGGAGTTTCTCCAACACGGAGTTTCTCCAACACGGAGTGTCTCCGACACAGACTTTCTCCGACACAGAGTTTCTCCGACACAGAGTTTCTCCAGCACGAAGTTTCTCCAACACGGAGTTTATCTAACAATAAGTTTCTCCAACACGGAGTTTCTACAACAAGGAGTTTCGCCAACACGAAGTTTCTACAACACGGAGTTTCTGCGACACGGAGTTTCTCCGACACGGACTTTCTCCGATACGAAGTTTCTCCAACACGGAGCTTCTCCAACACGGAGTTTCTCCAACACGGAGTTTCTCACACACGGAGTTTCTCCAACACGGAGTTTGTGCAACACGGAGTTTCTCCAACACGAAGTCTCTCCAGCGCGGAGATTCTCCAGCGCGTAGTTTCCCCAGCGCGGATTTTCTGCAGCATGGAGTTTCTCCAACATAAAGTTTCTCCAACATGGATTATCTCCAACACGGAGTTTCTACAACACGGAGTTTCTACAACACGGAGTTTCTTCAACAGGGAGTTTCTCCAACAAAGTTTCTCCAACACGGAGTTTCTCCAATGCGGAGTTTCTCCGACACGGAGTTTCTCCAACACGGAGTTTCTCCAACACGGAGTTTCTCCAACGCGGAGTTTCTCCAACACGGAGTTTCTCCAGCGCGGAGTTTCTCTAACACGGAGTTGCTATAGCACGGAGTTTCTCCAACAAGGATTTTCTCCAACACGAAGTTTCTCCAACACGGAGTTTCTCCAACACGGAGTTTCTCCAACACGGAGTTTCTCCAACACGGAGTTTCTCCGACACGGAGTTTCTCCGACACGGAGTTTCTCCGACACGGAGTTTCTCCAACATGGAGTTTCTCCAACACGGCGTTACCCCAACACGAAGTTTCCCCAGCACGGAGTTTCTCCAACACGGAGTTTCTCCAACACGGAGTTTCTCCAACAAGGACTTTCTCCAACACGGAGTTTCTCCGACACGGAGTTTCTCCGACACTGAGTTTCTCCGACACGGAGTTTCTCCAACACGGAGTTTCTCCGACACGGAGTTTCTCCGACACAGAGTTTCTCCAACACGAAGTTTCTCCGACACGGAGTTTCTCCAACGTGGAGTTTTTCCAACACGGCGTTTCGCCAACACGAAGTTTCCCCAGCACGGAGTTTCTCCAACACGGAGTTTCTCCAACAAGGAGTTTCTCCAACACGGAGTTTCTCCAACACGGAGTTTCTCCAACGCGGAGTTTCTCCAACACGAAGTTTCTCCAGCGCGGAGTTTCTCCAACACGGAGTTTGTCCAACACAGAGTTCATCCAACACGGAGTTTTTCGAACACGGAGTTTCTCCAGCGTGGAGTTTCTCCAACACGGAGTTGCTATAGCACGGAGTTTCTCCAACAAGGATTTTCTCCAACACGAAGTTTCTCCAACACGGAGTTTCTCCAACAGGGACTTTCTCCAACACGGAGTTTCTCCAACACGGAGTTTCTCCGACACGGAGTTTCTCCAACATGGAGTTTCTCCAACACAGCGTTACCCCAACACTAAGTTTCCCCAGCACGGAGTTTCTCCAACGCGGAGTTTCTCCAACACGGAGTTTCTCCAACAAGGGCTTTCTCCAACACGAAGTTTCTCCGACACAGAGTTTCTCCGACACTGAGTTTCTCCGACACGGAGTTTCTCCAACACGGAGTTTCTCCGACACGGAGTTTCTCCAACACAGAGTTTCTCCGACACGGAGCTTCTCCAACACGGAGTTTCTCCGACACGGAGTTTCTCCAACGTGGAGTTTCTCCAACACGGCGTTTCCCCAACACGAAGTTTCCCCAGCACGGAGTTTCTCCAACGCGGAGTTTCTCCAACAAGGAGTTTCTCAAACAAGGTTTTTTCCAACAAGGAGATTCTCCAACGTGGAGTGTCTCAAACACGGAGTTTCTCTGGCACGGAGTTTCTCCAACACGGAGTTTTTTCATCACGAAGTTTCTCCAACACGGAGTTTCTCCAACACGGAGTTTCTCCAACACGGAGTTTCTCAACACGGAGTTTCTCCGACACGGAGTTTCTCCGCCGCGGAGTTTATCCAACATGGAGTTTCTCCAACACGTCGTTTCCCCAACACGAAGTTTCCCCAGCACGGAGTTTCTCCAACATGGAGTTTCTCCAACAAGGAGTTTCTCAAACAAGGTTTTTCTAACAAGGAGATTCTCCAACGTGGAGTGTCTCAAACACGGAGTTTCTCTAGCACGGAGTTTCTCCAACAGGGATTTTCTCCAACACGGAGTTTCTCTAACGTGGTGTTTCTCCAACACGGAGTTTCTCCAACACAGAGTTTCTCCAACAAGGAGTTTCTCCAACACGGAGTTTCTCCAGCGCGGAGTTTCTCCAGCGCAGAGTTTCTCCAACACGGAGTTGCTATAGCACGGAGTTTCTCCAACAAGGATTTTCTCCAACACGGACTTTCTCCAACACGGAGTTTCTCCAACACGGAGTTTCCCCGACACGGAGTTTCTCCAACACGGAGTTTCTCCAACATGGAGTTTCTCCGACACGGAGATTCTCCAAGAGGGAGTTCCTCCAACACGGAGTTTCTCCGACATGGAGTTTCTCCAACACGGAGTTTCTCCGATACAGTTTCTACAACACGAAGTTTCTCCAGCACGAAGTTTCTCCATTACGGAGTTTCTCTAGCAATAAGTTTCTCCAACACAGAGTTTCTCCAACAAGGAGTTTCTCCAGCACAGAGTTTCTCCAACAAGGAATTTCTCCAACACAGAGTTTCTCCAACACGGAGTTTCTCCGACACGGAGTTTCTCTGACACAGTTTCTACAACACGGAGTTATTCCAACACGGAGTTTCTAAAACACGGAGTTTCTCCAACACGGAGTTTCTCCAACAACTGAGTTTCTCCGACACGGAGTTTCTCCAACACTGAGTTTCTTCAACACGGAGTTTCTACAACATGGAGTTTCTCCATCATGGAGTTTCTACAACATAAAGTTTCTCCAACACGGAGTTTCTCCAACACGGAGTTTCTCCAACACGGAGTTTCTCCAACGCGGAGTTTCTCCAACACGGAGTTTCTCCAGCGCGGAGTTTCTCTAACACGGAGTTGCTATAGCACGGAGTTTCTCCAACAAGGATTTTCTCCAACACGAAGTTTCTCCAACACGGAGTTTCTCCAACACGGAGTTTCTCCAACACGGAGTTTCTCCAACACGGAGTTTCTCCGACACGGAGTTTCTCCGACACGGAGTTTCTCCAACATGGAGTTTCTCCAACACGGCGTTACCCCAACACGAAGTTTCCCCAGCACGGAGTTTCTCCAACACGGAGTTTCTCTAACACGGAGTTTCTCCAACAAGGACTTTCTCCAACACGGAGTTTCTCCGACACGGAGTTTCTCCGACACTGAGTTTCTCCGACACGGAGTTTCTCCAACACGGAGTTTCTCCGACACGGAGTTTCTCCGACACAGTTTCTCCAACACGAAGTTTCTCCGACACGGAGTTTCTCCAACGTGGAGTTTTTCCAACACGAAGTTTCTCCAGCGCGGAGTTTCTCCAACACGGAGTTTGTCCAACACAGAGTTCCTCCAACACTGAGTTTTTCGAACACGGAGTTTCTCCAGCGTGGAGTTTCTCCAACACGGAGTTGCTATAGCACGGAGTTTCTCCAACAAGGATTTTCTCCAACACGAAGTTTCTCCAACACGGAGTTTCTCCAACAGGGACTTTCTCCAACACGGAGTTTCTCCAACACGGAGTTTCTCCGACACGGAGTTTCTCCAACATGGAGTTTCTCCAACACAGCGTTACCCCAACACGAAGTTTCCCCAGCACGGAGTTTCTCCAACGCGGAGTTTCTCCAACACGGAGTTTCTCCAACAAGGGCTTTCTCCAACACGAAGTTTCTCCGACACGGAGTTTCTCCGACACGGAATTTCTCCGACACGGAGTTTCTCCAACACAGAGTTTCTCCGACACGGAGCTTCTCCAACACGGAGTTTCTCCGACACGGAGTTTCTCCAACGTGGAGTTTCTCCAACACGGCGTTTCCTCAACACGAAGTTTCCCCAGCACGGAGTTTCTCCAACGCGGAGTTTCTCCAACAAGGAGTTTCTCAAACAAGGTTTTTTCCAACAAGGAGATTCTCCAACGTGGAGTGTCTCAAACACGGAGTTTCTCTGGCACGGAGTTTCTCCAACACGGAGTTTTTTCATCACGAAGTTTCTCCAACACGGAGTTTCTCCAACACGGAGTTTCTCCAACACGGAGTTTCTCCAACACGGAGTTTCTCCGACACGGAGTTTCTCCGCCGCGGAGTTTATCCAACATGGAGTTTCTCCAACACGTCGTTTCCCCAACACGAAGTTTCCCAAGCACGGAGTTTCTCCAACATGGAGTTTCTCCAACAAGGAGTTTCTCAAACAAGGTTTTTCTAACAAGGAGATTCTCCAACGTGGAGTGTCTCAAACACGGAGTTTCTCTAGCACGGAGTTTCTCCAACAGGGATTTTCTCCAACACGGAGTTTCTCTAACGTGGTGTTTCTCCAACACGGAGTTTCTCCAACACAGAGTTTCTCCAACAAGGAGTTTCTCCAACACGGAGTTTCTCCAGCGCGGAGTTTCTCCAGCGCAGAGTTTCTCCAACACGGAGTTGCTATAGCACGGAGTTTCTCCAACAAGGATTTTCTCCAACACGGACTTTCTCCAACACGGAGTTTCTCCAACACGGAGTTTCTCCAACAAGGAGTTTCTCCAGCACAGAGTTTCTCCAACAAGGAATTTCTCCGACACAGAGTTTCTCCAACACGGAGTTTCTCCAACACGGAGTTTCTCCGACACGGAGTTTCTCTGACACAGTTTCTACAACACGGAGTTTCTCCAACACGGAGTTTCTCCAACAACTGAGCTTCTCCGACACGGAGTTTCTCCAACACTGAGTTTCTTCAACACGGAGTTTCTACAACATGGAGTTTCTCCATCACGGAGTTTCTACAACATAAAGTTTCTCCAACACGGAGTTTCTCCAACACGGAGTTTCTCCAACACGGACATTCTCCAACACGGACTTTCTCCAACATGGAGTTTCTCTAACACGGAGTTTCTCCAACACGGAGTTTCTCCAACACGGAGTTTCTTCAACACGAAGTTTCTACAACATGGAGTTTCTCCAACACGGAGTTTCTACAACATAAAATTTCTCCAACACGGAGTTTCTCCAATACGAAGTTTATTCGACATGGAGTTTCTCCAACATAAAGTTTCTCCAACACGGAGTTTCTCCAATACGGAGTTTCTCCGACACGGAGTTTCTCCAACACGGAGTTTCTCCAACACGGAGTTTCTCCAACGCGGAGTTTCTCCAACACGAAGTTTCTCCAGCGCGGAGTTTCTCCAACACAGAGTTCCTCCAACACGGAGTTTTTCGAACACGGAGTTTCTCCAGCGCGGAGTTTCTCCAACACGGAGTTGCTATAGCACGGAGTTTCTCCAACAAGGATTTTCTCCAACACGAAGTTTCTCCAACACGGAGTTTCTCCAACACGGAGTTTCTCCAACACGGAGTTTCTCCGACACGGAGTTTCTCCGACACGGAGTTTCTCCAACATGGAGTTTCTCCAACACGGCGTTTCCCCAACACGAAGTTTCCCCAGCACGGAGTTTCTCCAACACGGAGTTTCTCCTACACGGAGTTTCTCCAACAAGGACTTTCTCCAACACGGAGTTTCTCCGACACGGAGTTTCTCCGACACAGAGTTTCTCCAGCACGAAGTTTCTCCAACACGGAGTTTATCTAACAATAAGTTTCTCCAACACGGAGTTTCTTCAACAAGGAGTTTCGCCAACACGAAGTTTCTACAACACGGAGATTCTGCGACACGGAGTTTCTCCGACACGGACTTTCTCTGATACGAAGTTTCTCCAACACGGAGCTTCTCCAACACGGAGTTTCTCCAACACGGAGTTTCTCACACACGGAGTTTCTCCAACACGGAGTTTCTGCAACACGGAGTTTCTCCAACACGGAGTTTCTCCAACACGGACATTCTCCAACACGGACTTTCTCCAACATGGAGTTTCTCTAACACGGAGTTTCTCCAACACGGAGTTTCTCCAACACGGAGTTTCTTCAACACGAAGTTTCTACAACATGGAGTTTCTCCAACACGGAGTTTCTACAACATAAAGTTTCTCCAACACGGAGTTTCTCCAATACGAAGTTTCTTCGACATGGAGTTTCTCCGACACGGAGTTTCTCCAACATGGATTTTCTCCAACACGGCGTTACCCCAACACGAAGTTTCCCCAGCACGGAGTTTCTCCAACACGGAGTTTCTCCAACACGGAGTTTCTCCAACAAGGACTTTCTCCAACACGGAGTTTCTCCGACACTGAGTTTCTCCGACACGGAGTTTCTCCAACACGGAATTTCTCCGACACGGAGTTTCTCCGACACAGAGTTTCTCCAACACGAAGTTTCTCCGACACGGAGTTTCTCCAACGTGGAGTTTTTCCAACACGGCGTTTCCCCAACACGAAGTTTCCCCAGCCCGGAGTTTCTCCAACACGGAGTTTCTCCAACAAGGAGTTTCTCAAACAAGGTTTTTTCCAACAAGGAGATTCTCCAACGTGGAGTGTCTCCAACGCGGAGTTTCTCTAGCACGGAGTTTCTCCAACACGGAGTTTCTCCAACACGAAGTTTCTCCAACACGCAGTTTCTCCAACACGGAGTTTCTCCAACACGGAGTTTCTCCAACACGGAGTTTCTCCGACACGGAGTTTCTCCGCCACGGAGTTTATCCAACATGGAGTTTCTCCAACACGGCGTTTCCCCAACACGAAGTTTCCCCAGCACGGAGTTTCTCCAACACGGAGTTTCTCCAACAAGGAGTTTCTCAAACAAGGTTTTTCCAACAAGGAGATTCTCCAACGTGGAGTGTCTCAAACACGGAGTTTCTCTAGCACGGAGTTTCTCCAACACGGAGTTTCACCAACAAGACTTTCTCCAACACGGAGTTTCTCCGACACGGAGTTTCTCCGACACTGAGTTTCTCCAACACAGAGTTCCTCCAACACGGAGTTTTTCGATCACGGAGATTCTCCAGCGAGGAGTTTCTCCAACACGGGGTTGCTATCGCACGGAGTTTCTCCAACAAGAATTTTCTCCAACACGAAGTTTCTCCAACACGGAGTTTCTCCAACACGGAGTTTCTCCAACACGGAGTTTCTCCAACACGGAGTTTCTACAACACGGAGTTTCTACAACACGGAGATTCTCGAACACGGAGTTTCTCCAACACGCAGTTTCTCCAACACGTAGTATCTCCAACACGGAGTTTCTCCAACACAGAGTTTCTGCAACAGGGAGTTTCTCCAACAAAGAGGTTTCCAACAGGGAGTTTCTCCAACATGAACTTTCTCCAAAAGGGAGTTTATTAAACAGGGAGTTTCTAAGACATGGTGTTTTTCTAAAATGAAGTTTCTACAACAGGGATTTTCTCCAACACGGAGTTTCTCTAACGTGGTGTTTCTCCAACACAGAGTTTCTCCAACACGGAGTTTCTCCAACACGGAGTTTCTCCAGCGCGGAGTTTCTCCAGCGCAGAGTTTCTCCAACACGGAGTTGCTATAGCACGGAGTTTCTCCAACAAGGATTTTCTCCAACACGGAGTTTCTCCAACACGGAGTTTCTCCAACACGGAGTTTCCCCGACACGGAGTTTCTCCAACACGGAGTTTCTCCAACATGGAGTTTCTCCGACACGGAGATTCTCCAAGACGGAGTTCCTCCAACACGGCGTTTCTCCGACACGGAGTTTCTCCGACACGGAGTTTCTCCAACACGGAGTTTCTCCGACACAGTTTCTACAACACGAAGTTTCTCCAGCACGAAGTTTCTCCATCACGGAGTTTCTCTAACAATAATTTTCTCCAACACAGAGTTTCTCCAACACGAAGTTTCTACAACATGGAGTTTTGCCAACACGAAGCTTCTACAACACGGAGTTTCTCCAACACGAAGTTTCTACAACATATCGTTTCTCTAACACGGAGTTTCTCCAACACGTAGTTCCTCCGACACGGAGTTTCTCCGACACGGAGTTTCTCCAACACAGAGTTTCTCCAACACGGAGTTTCTCCGACACAGAGTTTCTCCGACACAGAGTTTCTCCAGCACGAAGTTTCTCCAACACGGAGTTTATCTAACAATAAGTTTCTCCAACACGGAGTTTCTCCGACACGGAGTTTCTCCGACACGGAGTTTCTCCAACACGGAGTTTCTCCGACACAGAGTTTCTCCGACACGGAGTTTCTCCGACACGGAATTTCTCCAACACGGATTTTCTCCAACACGGAGTTTCTCCGACACAGACTTTATCGACACAGAGTTTCTCCGACACAGAGTTTCTCCAGCACGAAGTTTTCCAACACGGAGTTTTTCGAACACGGAGTTTCTCCAGCTTGGAGTTTCTCCAACACGGAGTTGCTATAGCACGGAGTTTCTCCAACAAGGATATTCTCCAACACGAAGTTTCTCCAACACGGAGTTTCTCCAACACGGAGTTTCTCCAACACGGAGTTTCTCCAACACGGAGTTTCTCCGACACGGAGTTTCTCCAACATGGAGTTTCTCCAACACGGCGTTACCCCAACACGAAGTTTCCCCAGCACGGAGTTTCTCCAACACGGATCTTGAACAAACAGCGCGAACAAAGACGAGCACAAAAGACAAGAAAGCGAACGACACGGCGCTGTGTCGTTCGCTTTCTTGTCTTTTGTGCTCGTCTTTGTTCGCGCTGTTTGTTCAAGATGCTTAACCAACTAGCCCGCCAAAACGTGTTAATCCAACACGGAGTTTCTCCAACGCGGAGTTTCTTCAACAAGGGCTTTCTCCAACACGGAGTTTCTCCGACACGGAGTTTCTCCGACACTGAGTTTCTCCGACACGGAGTTTCTCCAACACGGAGTTTCTCCGACACGGAGTTTCTCCAACACGGAGTTTCTCCGACACGGAGTTTCTCCAACACGGAGTTTCTCCGACACGGAGTTTCTCCGACACGGAGTTTCTCCAACGTGGAGTTTCTCCAACACGGCGTTTCCCCAACACGAAGTTTCCCCAGCACGGAGTTTCTCCAACGCGGAGTTTCTCCAACAAGGAGTTTCTCAAAGAAGGTTTTTTCCAACAAGGAGATTCTCCAACGTGGAGTGTCTCAAACACGGAGTTTCTCTAGCACGGAGTTTCTCCAACACGGAGTTTTTCCAACACGAAGTTTCTCCAACACGGAGTTTCTCCAACACGGAGTTTCTCCAACACGGAGTTTCTCCGACACGGAGTTTCTCCGCCACGGAGTTTATCCAACATGGAGTTTCTCCAACACGTCGTTTCCCCAACACGAAGTTTCCCCAGCACGGAGTTTCTCCAACACGGAGTTTCTCCAACACGGAGTTTCTCCAACACGGAGTTTCTCTAACGTGGTGTTTCCCCAACACGGAGTTTCTCCAACACAGAGTTTCTCCAACAAGGATTTTCTCCAACACGGAGTTTCTCCAACACGGAGTTTCTCCAACACGGAGTTTCCCCGACACGGAGTTTCTCCAACACGGAGTTTCTCCAACATGGAGTTTCTCCGACACGGAGATTCTCCAAGAGGGAGTTCCTCCAACACGGAGTTTCTCCGACATGGAGTTTCTCCAACACGGAGTTTCTCCGATACAGTTTCTACAACACGAAGTTTCTCCAGCACGAAGTTTTCCAACACGGAGTTTTTCGAACACGGAGTTTCTCCAGCTTGGAGTTTCTCCAACACGGAGTTGCTATAGCACGGAGTTTCTCCAACAAGGATATTCTCCAACACGAAGTTTCTCCAACACGGAGTTTCTCCAACACGGAGTTTCTCCAACACGGAGTTTCTCCAACACGGAGTTTCTCCGACACGGAGTTTCTCCAACATGGAGTTTCTCCAACACGGCGTTACCCCAACACGAAGTTTCCCCAGCACGGAGTTTCTCCAACACGGATCTTGAACAAACAGCGCGAACAAAGACGAGCACAAAAGACAAGAAAGCGAACGACACGGCGCTGTGTCGTTCGCTTTCTTGTCTTTTGTGCTCGTCTTTGTTCGCGCTGTTTGTTCAAGATGCTTAACCAACTAGCCCGCCAAAACGTGTTAATCCAACACGGAGTTTCTCCAACGCGGAGTTTCTTCAACAAGGGCTTTCTCCAACACGGAGTTTCTCCGACACGGAGTTTCTCCGACACTGAGTTTCTCCGACACGGAGTTTCTCCAACACGGAGTTTCTCCGACACGGAGTTTCTCCAACACGGAGTTTCTCCGACACGGAGTTTCTCCAACACGGAGTTTCTCCGACACGGAGTTTCTCCGACACGGAGTTTCTCCAACGTGGAGTTTCTCCAACACGGCGTTTCCCCAACACGAAGTTTCCCCAGCACGGAGTTTCTCCAACGCGGAGTTTCTCCAACAAGGAGTTTCTCAAAGAAGGTTTTTTCCAACAAGGAGATTCTCCAACGTGGAGTGTCTCAAACACGGAGTTTCTCTAGCACGGAGTTTCTCCAACACGGAGTTTTTCCAACACGAAGTTTCTCCAACACGGAGTTTCTCCAACACGGAGTTTCTCCAACACGGAGTTTCTCCGACACGGAGTTTCTCCGCCACGGAGTTTATCCAACATGGAGTTTCTCCAACACGTCGTTTCCCCAACACGAAGTTTCCCCAGCACGGAGTTTCTCCAACACGGAGTTTCTCCAACACGGAGTTTCTCCAACACGGAGTTTCTCTAACGTGGTGTTTCCCCAACACGGAGTTTCTCCAACACAGAGTTTCTCCAACAAGGATTTTCTCCAACACGGAGTTTCTCCAACACGGAGTTTCTCCAACACGGAGTTTCCCCGACACGGAGTTTCTCCAACACGGAGTTTCTCCAACATGGAGTTTCTCCGACACGGAGATTCTCCAAGAGGGAGTTCCTCCAACACGGAGTTTCTCCGACATGGAGTTTCTCCAACACGGAGTTTCTCCGATACAGTTTCTACAACACGAAGTTTCTCCAGCACGAAGTTTCTCCATTACGGAGTTTCTCTAGCAATAAGTTTCTCCAACACAGAGTTTCTCCAACAAGGAGTTTCTCCAGCACAGAGTTTCTCCAACAAGGAATTTCTCCGACACAGAGTTTCTCCAACACGGAGTGTCTCCAACACGGAGTTTCTCCGACACGGAGTTTCTCTGACACAGTTTCTACAACACGGAGTTTCTCCAACACGGAGTTTCTAAAACACGGAGTTTCTCCAACACGGAGTTTCTCCGACACGGAGTTTCTCCAACACGGAGTTTCTTCAACATGGAGTTTCTCCATCACGGAGTTTCTACAACATAAAGTTTCTCCAACACGGAGTTTCTCCAACACGGACATTCTCCAACACGGACTTTCTCCAACATGGAGTTTCTCTAACACGGAGTTTCTCCAACACGGAGTTTCTCCAACACGGAGTTTCTTCAACACGAAGTTTCTCCAATACGAAGTTTCGTCGACATGGAGTTTCTCCAACATAAAGTTTCTCCAACACGGAGTTTCTCCAATACGGAGTTTCTCCGACACGGAGTTTCTCCAACACGGAGTTTCTCCGACACGGAGTTTCTCCGACACGGAGTTTCTCCAACATGGAGTTTCTCCAACACGGCGTTACCCCAACACGAAGTTTCCCCAGCACGGAGTTTCTCCAACACGGAGTTTCTCCAACACGGAGTTTCTCCAACAAGGAATTTCTCAAACACGGAGTTTCTCCGACACGGAGTTTCTCCGACACTGAGTTTCTCCGACACGGAGTTTCTCCAACATGAAGTTTCTCCAACACGAAGTTTCTCTAACACGCAGTTTCTCCAACACGGAGTTTCTCCAACACGGAGTTTCTCCAACACGGAGTTTCTCCGACACGGAGTTTCTCCGCCACGGAGTTTATCCAACATGGAGTTTCTCCAACACGGCGTTTCCCCAACACGAAGTTTCCCCAGCACGAAGTTTCTCCAACACGGAGTTTCTCCAACAAGGAGTTTCTCAAACAAGGTTTTTCCAACAAGGAGATTCTCCAACGTGGAGTGTCTCAAACACGGAGTTTCTCTAGCACGGAGTTTCTCCAACACGGAGATTCTCCAACAAGGACTTTCTCCAACACGGAGTTTCTCCGACACGGAGTTTCTCCGACACTGAGTTTCTCCAACACAGAGTTCCTCCAACACGGAGTTTTTCGATCACGGAGATTCTCCAGCGCGGAGTTTCTCCAACACGGAGTTTCTACAACACGGAGATTCTCGAACACGGAGTTTCTCCAACACGCAGTTTCTCCAACACGTAGTATCTCCAACACGGAGTTTCTCCAACACAGAGTTTCTGCAACAGGGAGTTTCTCCAACAAAGAGGTTTCCAACAGGGAGTTTCTCCATCATGAACTTTCTCCAACAGGGAGTTTCTAAGACATGGTGTTTTTCTAAAATGAAGTTTCTACAACAGGGATTTTCTCCAACACGGAGTTTCTCTAACGTGGTGTTTCTCCAACACAGAGTTTCTCAAACAAGGTTTTTTCCAACAAGGAGATTCTCCAACGTGGAGTGTCTCAAACACGGAGTTTCTCTGGCACGGAGTTTCTCCAACACGGAGTTTTTTCATCACGAAGTTTCTCCAACACGGAGTTTCTCCAACACGGAGTTTCTCCAACAAGGAGTTTCTCAAACAAGGTTTTTCTAACAAGGAGATTCTCCAACGTGGAGTGTCTCAAACACGGAGTTTCTCTAGCACGGAGTTTCTCCAACAGGGATTTTCTCCAACACGGAGTTTCTCTAACGTGGTGTTTCTCCAACACGGAGTTTCTCCAACACAGAGTTTCTCCAACAAGGAGTTTCTCCAACACGGAGTTTCTCCAGCGCGGAGTTTCTCCAGCGCAGAGTTTCTCCAACACGGAGTTGCTATAGCACGGAGTTTCTCCAACAAGGATTTTCTCCAACACGGACTTTCTCCAACACGGAGTTTCTCCAACACAGAGTTTTCCCGACACGGAGTTTCTCCAACACGGAGTTTCTCCAACATGGAGTTTCTCCGACACGGAGATTCTCCAAGAGGGAGTTCCTCCAACACGGAGTTTCTCCGACATGGAGTTTCTCCAACACGGAGTTTCTCCGATACAGTTTCTACAACACGAAGTTTCTCCAGCACGAAGTTTCTCCATTACGGAGTTTCTCTAGCAATAAGTTTCTCCAACACAGAGTTTCTCCAACAAGGAGTTTCTCCAGCAGAGAGTTTCTCCAACAAGGAATTTCTCCGACACAGAGTTTCTCCAACACGGAGTTCCTCCGACACGGAGTTTCTCTGACACAGTTTCTACAACACGGAGTTTCTCCAACACGGAGTTTCTAAAACACGGAGTTTCTCCAACACGGAGTTTCTCCAACAACTGAGTTTCTCCGACACGGAGTTTCTCCAACACTGAGTTTCTTCAACACGGAGTTTCTACAACATGGAGTTTCTCCATCACGGAGTTTCTACAACATAAAGTTTCTCCAACACGGAGTTTCTCCAACACGGAGTTTCTCCAGCACGGAGTTTCTCCAACGCGGAGTTTCTCCAACACGGAGTTTCTCCAGCGCGGAGTTTCTCTAACACGGAGTTGCTATAGCACGGAGTTTCTCCAACAAGGATTTTCTCCAACACGAAGTTTCTCCAACACGGAGTTTCTCCAACACGGAGTTTCTCCACACGGAGTTTCTCCAACACGGAGTTTCTCCAAAACGGAGTTTCTCCAACACGGAGTTTCTCCGACACGGAGTTTCTCCAACATTGAGTTTCTCCAACACGGCGTTACCCCAACACGAAGTTTCCCCAGCACGGAGTTTCTCCAACACGGAGTTTCTCCAACACGGAGTTTCTCCAACAAGGACTTTCTCCAACACGGAGTTTCTCCGACACGGAGTTTCTCCGACACTGAGTTTCTCCGACACGGAGTTTCTCCAACACGGAGTTTCTCCGACACGGAGTTTCTCCGACACAGAGTTTCTCCAACACGAAGTTTCTCCGACACGGAGTTTCTCCAACGTGGAGTTTTTCCAACACGGCGTTTCCCCAACACGAAGTTTCCCCAGCACGGAGTTTCTCCAACACGGAGTTTCTCCAACAAGGAGTTTCTCCAACACGGAGTTTCTCCAACACGGAGTTTCTCCAACGCGGAGTTTCTCCAACACGAAGTTTCTCCAGCGCGGAGTTTCTCCAACACGGAGTTTGTCCAACACAGTTCCTCCAACACGGAGTTTTTCGAACACGGAGTTTCTCCAGCGTGGAGTTTCTCCAACACGGAGTTTTTTCATCACGAAGTTTCTCCAACACGGAGTTTCTCCAACACGGAGTTTCTCCAACAAGGAGTTTCTCAAACAAGGTTTTTCTAACAAGGAGATTCTCCAACGTGGAGTTTCTCCGACACGGAGATTCTCCAAGAGGGAGTTCCTCCAACACAAAGTTTCTCCGACATGGAGTTTCTCCAACACGGAGTTTCTCCGATACAGTTTCTACAACACGAAGTTTCTCCAGCACGAAGTTTCTCCATTACGGAGTTTCTCTAGCAATAAGTTTCTCCAACACAGAGTTTCTCCAACAAGGAGTTTCTCCAGCACAGAGTTTCTCCAACAAGGAATTTCTCCGACACAGAGTTTCTCCAACACGGAGTTTCTCCAACACGGAGTTTCTCCGACACGGAGTTTCTCTGACACAGTTTCTACAACACGGAGTTTCTCCAACACGGAGTTTCTAAAACACGGAGTTTCTCCAACACGGAGTTTCTCCAACAACTGAGTTTCTCAAACACGGAGTTTCTCCAACACGGAGTTTCTCCAACAAGGAATTTCTCAAACACGGAGTTTCTCCGACACGGAGTTTCTCCGACACTGAGTTTCTCCGACACGGAGTTTCTCCAACATGAAGTTTCTCCAACACGAAGTTTCTCTAACACGCAGTTTCTCCAACACGGAGTTTCTCCAACACGGAGTTTCTCCAACACGGAGTTTCTCCGACACGGAGTTTCTCCGCCACGGAGTTTATCCAACATGGAGTTTCTCCAACACGGCGTTTCCCCAACACGAAGTTTCCCCAGCACGAAGTTTCTCCAACACGGAGTTTCTCCAACAAGGAGTTTCTCAAACAAGGTTTTTCCAACAAGGAGATTCTCCAACGTGGAGTGTCTCAAACACGGAGTTTCTCTAGCACGGAGTTTCTCCAACACGGAGATTCTCCAACAAGGACTTTCTCCAACACGGAGTTTCTCCGACACGGAGTTTCTCCGACACTGAGTTTCTCCAACACAGAGTTCCTCCAACACGGAGTTTTTCGATCACGGAGATTCTCCAGCGCGGAGTTTCTCCAACACGGAGTTTCTACAACACGGAGATTCTCGAACACGGAGTTTCTCCAACACGCAGTTTCTCCAACACGTAGTATCTCCAACACGGAGTTTCTCCAACACAGAGTTTCTGCAACAGGGAGTTTCTCCAACAAAGAGGTTTCCAACAGGGAGTTTCTCCATCATGAACTTTCTCCAACAGGGAGTTTCTAAGACATGGTGTTTTTCTAAAATGAAGTTTCTACAACAGGGATTTTCTCCAACACGGAGTTTCTCTAACGTGGTGTTTCTCCAACACAGAGTTTCTCAAACAAGGTTTTTTCCAACAAGGAGATTCTCCAACGTGGAGTGTCTCAAACACGGAGTTTCTCTGGCACGGAGTTTCTCCAACACGGAGTTTTTTCATCACGAAGTTTCTCCAACACGGAGTTTCTCCAACACGGAGTTTCTCCAACAAGGAGTTTCTCAAACAAGGTTTTTCTAACAAGGAGATTCTCCAACGTGGAGTGTCTCAAACACGGAGTTTCTCTAGCACGGAGTTTCTCCAACAGGGATTTTCTCCAACACGGAGTTTCTCTAACGTGGTGTTTCTCCAACACGGAGTTTCTCCAACACAGAGTTTCTCCAACAAGGAGTTTCTCCAACACGGAGTTTCTCCAGCGCGGAGTTTCTCCAGCGCAGAGTTTCTCCAACACGGAGTTGCTATAGCACGGAGTTTCTCCAACAAGGATTTTCTCCAACACGGACTTTCTCCAACACGGAGTTTCTCCAACACAGAGTTTTCCCGACACGGAGTTTCTCCAACACAGAGTTTCTCCAACATGGAGTTTCTCCGACACGGAGATTCTCCAAGAGGGAGTTCCTCCAACACGGAGTTTCTCCGACATGGAGTTTCTCCAACACGGAGTTTCTCCGATACAGTTTCTACAACACGAAGTTTCTCCAGCACGAAGTTTCTCCATTACGGAGTTTCTCTAGCAATAAGTTTCTCCAACACAGAGTTTCTCCAACAAGGAGTTTCTCCAGCAGAGAGTTTCTCCAACAAGGAATTTCTCCGACACAGAGTTTCTCCAACACGGAGTTCCTCCGACACGGAGTTTCTCTGACACAGTTTCTACAACACGGAGTTTCTCCAACACGGAGTTTCTAAAACACGGAGTTTCTCCAACACGGAGTTTCTCCAACAACTGAGTTTCTCCGACACGGAGTTTCTCCAACACTGAGTTTCTTCAACACGGAGTTTCTACAACATGGAGTTTCTCCATCACGGAGTTTCTACAACATAAAGTTTCTCCAACACGGAGTTTCTCCAACACGGAGTTTCTCCAGCACGGAGTTTCTCCAACGCGGAGTTTCTCCAACACGGAGTTTCTCCAGCGCGGAGTTTCTCTAACACGGAGTTGCTATAGCACGGAGTTTCTCCAACAAGGATTTTCTCCAACACGAAGTTTCTCCAACACGGAGTTTCTCCAACACGGAGTTTCTCCACACGGAGTTTCTCCAACACGGAGTTTCTCCAAAACGGAGTTTCTCCAACACGGAGTTTCTCCGACACGGAGTTTCTCCAACATTGAGTTTCTCCAACACGGCGTTACCCCAACACGAAGTTTCCCCAGCACGGAGTTTCTCCAACACGGAGTTTCTCCAACACGGAGTTTCTCCAACAAGGACTTTCTCCAACACGGAGTTTCTCCGACACGGAGTTTCTCCGACACTGAGTTTCTCCGACACGGAGTTTCTCCAACACGGAGTTTCTCCGACACGGAGTTTCTCCGACACAGAGTTTCTCCAACACGAAGTTTCTCCGACACGGAGTTTCTCCAACGTGGAGTTTTTCCAACACGGCGTTTCCCCAACACGAAGTTTCCCCAGCACGGAGTTTCTCCAACACGGAGTTTCTCCAACAAGGAGTTTCTCCAACACGGAGTTTCTCCAACACGGAGTTTCTCCAACGCGGAGTTTCTCCAACACGAAGTTTCTCCAGCGCGGAGTTTCTCCAACACGGAGTTTGTCCAACACAGTTCCTCCAACACGGAGTTTTTCGAACACGGAGTTTCTCCAGCGTGGAGTTTCTCCAACACGGAGTTTTTTCATCACGAAGTTTCTCCAACACGGAGTTTCTCCAACACGGAGTTTCTCCAACAAGGAGTTTCTCAAACAAGGTTTTTCTAACAAGGAGATTCTCCAACGTGGAGTTTCTCCGACACGGAGATTCTCCAAGAGGGAGTTCCTCCAACACAAAGTTTCTCCGACATGGAGTTTCTCCAACACGGAGTTTCTCCGATACAGTTTCTACAACACGAAGTTTCTCCAGCACGAAGTTTCTCCATTACGGAGTTTCTCTAGCAATAAGTTTCTCCAACACAGAGTTTCTCCAACAAGGAGTTTCTCCAGCACAGAGTTTCTCCAACAAGGAATTTCTCCGACACAGAGTTTCTCCAACACGGAGTTTCTCCAACACGGAGTTTCTCCGACACGGAGTTTCTCTGACACAGTTTCTACAACACGGAGTTTCTCCAACACGGAGTTTCTAAAACACGGAGTTTCTCCAACACGGAGTTTCTCCAACAACTGAGTTTCTCAAACACGGAGTTTCTCCAACACTGAGTTTCTTCAACACGGAGTTTCTACAACATGGAGTTTCTCCATCACGGAGTTTCTACAACCTAAAGTTTCTCCAACACGGAGTTTCTCCAACACGGACATTCTCCAACACGGACTTTCTCCAACATGGAGTTTCTCTAACACGGAGTTTCTCCAACACGGAGTTTCTCCAACACGGAGTTTCTTCAACACGAAGTTTCTACAACATGGAGTTTCTCCAACACGGAGTTTCTACAACATAAAATTTCTCCAACACGGAGTTTCTCCAATACGAAGTTTATTCGACATGGAGTTTTTCCAACATAAAGTTTCTCCAACACGGAGTTTCTCCAATACGGAGTTTCTCCGACACGGAGTTTCTCCAACACGGAGGTCCTCCAACACGGAGTTTCTCCAACGCGGAGTTTCTCCAACACGAAGTTTCTCCAGCGCGGAGTTTCTCCAACACAGAGTTCCTCCAACACGGAGTTTTTCGAACACGGAGTTTCTCCAGCGCGGAGTTTCTCCAACACGGAGTTGCTATAGCACGGAGTTTCTCCAACAAGGATTTTCTCCAACACGAAGTTTCTCCAACACGGAGTTTCTCCAACACGGAGTTTCTCCAACACGGAGTTTCTCCGACACGGAGTTTCTCCGACACGGAGTTTCTCCAACATGGAGTTTCTCCAACACGGCGTTTCCCCAACACGAAGTTTCCCCAGCACGGAGTTTCTCCAACACGGAGTTTCTCCTACACGGAGTTTCTCCAACAAGGACTTTCTCCAACACGGAGTTTCTCCGACACGGAGTTTCTCCAACACAGATTTTCTCCGACACAGAGTTTCTCCAGCACGAAGTTTCTCCAACACGGAGTTTATCTAACAATAAGTTTCTCCAACACGGAGTTTCTTCAACAAGGAGTTTCGCCAACACGAAGTTTCTACAACACGGAGTTTCTGCGACACGGAGTTTCTCCGACACGGACTTTCTCCGATACGAAGTTTCACCAACACGGAGCTTCTCCAACACGGAGTTTCTCCAACACGGAGTTTCTCACACACGGAGTTTCTCCAACACGGAGTTTCTGCAACACGGAGTTTCTCCAACACGGAGTTTCTCCAACACGGACATTCTCCAACACGGACTTTCTCCAACATGGAGTTTCTCTAACACGGAGTTTCTCCAACACGGAGTTTCTCCAACACGGAGTTTCTTCAACACGAAGTTTCTACAACATGGAGTTTCTCCAACACGGAGTTTCTACAACATAAAGTTTCTCCGACACGGAGTTTCTCCAACATGGAGTTTCTCCAACACGGCGTTACCCCAACACGAAGTTTCCCCAGCACGGAGTTTCTCCAACACGGAGTTTCTCCAACAAGGACTTTCTCCAACACGGAGTTTCTCCGACACGGAGTTTCTCCGACACTGAGTTTCTCCGACACGGAGTTTCTCCAACACGGAGTTTCTCCGACACGGAGTTTCTCCGACACAGAGTTTCTGCAACACGAAGTTTCTCCGACACGGAGTTTCTCCAACGTGGAGTTTTTCCAACACGGCGTTTCCCCAACACGAAGTTTCCCCAGCACGGAGTTTCTCCAACACGGAGTTTCTCCAACAAGGAGTTTCTCAAACAAGGTTTTTTCCAACAAGGAGATTCTCCAACGTTGAGTGTCTCCAACGCGGAGTTTCTCTAGCACGGAGTTTCTCCAACACGGAGTTTCTCCAACACAAAGTTTCTCCAACACGCAGTTTCTCCAACACGGAGTTTCTCCAACACGGAGTTTCTCCAACACGGAGTTTCTCCGACACGGAGTTTCTCCGCCACGGAGTTTTTCCAACAAGGAGATTCTCCAACGTGGAGTGTCTCAAACACGGAGTTTCTCTAGCACGGAGTTTCTCCAACACGGAGTTTCTCCAACAAGGACTTTCTCCAACACGGAGTTTCTCCGACACGGAGTTTCTCCGACACTGAGTTTCTCCAACACAGAGTTCCTCCAACACGGAGTTTTTCGATCACGGAGATTCTCCAGCGCGGAGTTTCTCCAACACGCAGTTTCTCCAACACGTAGTATCTCCAACACGGAGTTTCTCCAACACAGAGTTTCTGCAACAGCGAGTTTCTCCAACAAAGAGGTTTCCAACAGGGAGTTTCTCCAACATGAACTTTCTCCAACAGGGAGTTTATTAAACAGGGAGTTTCTAAGACATGGTGTTTTTCTAAAATGAAGTTTCTACAACAGGGATTTTCTCCAACACGGAGTTTCTCAAACGTGGTGTTTCTCCAACACAGAGTTTCTCCAACACGGAGTTTCTCCAACACGGAGTTTCTCCAGCGCGGAGTTTCTCCAGCGCAGAGTTTCTCCAACACGGAGTTGCTATAGCACGGAGTTTCTCCAACAAGGATTTTCTCCAACACGGAGTTTCTCCAACACGGAGTTTTCCAACACGGAGTTTCCCCGACACGGAGTTTCTCCAACACGGAGTTTCTCCAACATGGAGTTTCTCCCACACGGAGATTCTCCAAGACGGAGTTCCTCCAACACGGCGTTTCTCCGACACGGAGTTTCTCCGACACGGAGTTTCTCCAACACGGAGTTTCTCCGACACAGTTTCTACAACACGAAGTTTCTCCAGCACGAAGTTTCTCCATCACGGAGTTTCTCTAACAATAATTTTCTCCAACACAGAGTTTCTCCAACACGAAGTTTCTACAACATGGAGTTTTGCCAACACGAAGCTTCTACAACACGGAGTTTCTCCAACACGAAGTTTCTACAACATATCGTTTCTCTAACACGGAGTTTCTCCAACACGTAGTTCCTCCGACACGGAGTTTCTCCGACACGGAGTTTCTCCAACACAGAGTTTCTCCAACACGGAGTTTCTCCGACACAGAGTTTCTCCGACACAGAGTTTCTCCAGCACGAAGTTTCTCCAACACGGAGTTTATCTAACAGTAAGTTTCTCCGACACGGAGTTTCTCCAACACGGAGTTTCTCCGACACAGAGTTTCTCCGACATGGAGTTTCTCCGACACGGAGTTTCTCCAACACGGATTTTCTCCAACACGGAGTTTCTCCGACACAGACTTTATCGACACAGTTTCTCCGACACAGAGTTTCTCCAGCACGAAGTTTCTCCAACACGGAGTTTTTCGAACACGGAGTTTCTCCAGCTTGGAGTTTCTCCAACACGGAGTTGCTATAGCACGGAGTTTCTCCAACAAGGATATTCTCCAACACGAAGTTTCTCCAACACGGAGTTTCTCCAACACGGAGTTTCTCCAACACGGAGTTTCTCCAACACGGAGTTTCTCCGACACGGAGTTTCTCCAACATGGAGTTTCTCCAACACGGCGTTACCCCAACACGAAGTTTCCCCAGCACGGAGTTTCTCCAACACGGAGTTTCTCCAACGCGGAGTTTCTTCAACAAGGGCTTTCTCCAACACGGAGTTTCTCCGACACGGAGTTTCTCCAACACGGAGTTTCTCCGACACGGAGTTTCTCCGACACGGAGTTTCTCCAACGTGGAGTTTCTCCAACACGGCGTTTCCCCAACACGAAGTTTCCCCAGCACGGAGTTTCTCCAACGCGGAGTTTCTGCAACAAGGAGTTTCTCAAAGAAGGTTTTTTCCAACAAGGAGATTCTCCAACGTGGAGTGTCGCAAACACGGAGTTTCTCTAGCACGGAGTTTCTCCAACACGGAGTTTTTCCAACACGAAGTTTCTCCAACACGGAGTTTCTCCAACACGGAGTTTCTCCAACACGGAGTTTCTCCAACACGGAGTTTCTCCGACACGGAGTTTCTCCGCCACGGAGTTTATCCAACATGGAGTTTCTCCAACACGTCGTTTCCCCAACACGAAGTTTCCCCAGCACGGAGTTTCTCCAACACGGAGTTTCTCCAACACGGAGTTTCTCCAACAAGGAGTTTCTCCAACAAGGAGTTTCCCAAACAAGGTTTTTTCCAACAAGGAGATTCTCCAACGTGGAGTGTCTCCAACGCGGAGTTTCTCTAGCACGGAGTTTCTCCAACACGGAGTTTCTCTAACGTGGTGTTTCTCCAACACGGAGTTTCTCCAACACAGAGTTTCTCCAACAAGGATTTTCTCCAACACGGAGTTTCTCCAACACGGAGTTTCCCCGACACGGAGTTTCTCCAACACGGAGTTTCTCCAACATGGAGTTTCTCCGACACGGAGATTCTCCAAGAGGGAGTTCCTCCAACACGGAGTTTCTCCGACATGGAGTTTCTCCAACACGGAGTTTCTCCGATACAGTTTCTACAACACGAAGTTTCTCCAGCACGAAGTTTCTCCATTACGGAGTTTCTCTAGCAATAGGTTTCTCCAACACAGAGTTTCTCCAACAAGGAGTTTCTCCAGCACAGAGTTTCTCCAACAAGGAATTTCTCCGACACAGAGTTTCTCCAACACGGAGTGTCTCCAACACGGAGTTTCTCCGACACGGAGTTTCTCTGACACAGTTTCTACAACACGGAGTTTCTCCAACACGGAGTTTCTAAAACACGGAGTTTCTCCAACACGGAGTTTCTCCGACACGGAGTATCTCCAACACGGAGTTTCTTCAACATGGAGTTTCTCCATCACGGAGTTTCTACAACATAAAGTTTCTCCAACACGGAGTTTCTCCAACACGGACATTCTCCAACACACACTTTCTCCAACATGGTGTTTCTCTAACACGGAGTTTCTCCAACACGGAGTTTCTCCAACACGGAGTTTCTTCAACACGAAGTTTCTACAACATGGAGTTTCTCCAACACGGAGATTCTACAACATAAAGTTTCTCCAACACGGAGTTTCTCCAATACGAAGTTTCGTCGACATGGAGTTTCTCCAACATAAAGTTTCTCCAACACGGAGTTTCTCCAATACGGAGTTTCTCCGACACGGAGTTTCTCCAACACGGAGTTTCTCCGACACGGAGTTTCTTCGACACGGAGTTTCTCCAACATGGAGTTTCTCCAACACGGCGTTACCCCAACACGAAGTTTCCCCAGCACGGAGTTTCTCCAACACGGAGTTTCTCCAACACGGAGTTTCTCCAACAAGGACTTTCTCCAACACGCAGTTTCTCCGACACGGAGTTTCTCCGACACTGAGTTTCTCCGACACGAAGTTTCTCCAACACGGAGTTTCTCCGACACAGAGTTTCTCCGACACAGAGTTTCTCCGACACAGAGTTTCTCCAACACGAAGTTTCTCCGACACGGAGTTTCTCCAACGTGGAATTTTTCCAACACGGCGTTTCCCCAACACGAAGTTTCCCCAGCACGGAGTTTCTCCAACACGGAGTTTCTCCAACAAGGAGTTTCTCAAACAAGGTTTTTTCCAACAAGGAGATTCTCCAACGTGGAGTGTCTCCAACGCGAAGTTTCTCTAGCACGGAGTTTCTCCAACACGAAGTTTCTCCAACACGAAGTTTCTCCAACACGCAGTTTCTCCAACACGGAGTTTCTCCAACACGGAGTTTCTCCAACACGGAGTTTCTCCGACACGGAGTTTCTCCGCCACGGAGTTTATCCAACATGTAGTTTCTCCAACACGGCGTTTCCCCAACACGAAGTTTCCCCAGCACGAAGTTTCTCCAACACGGAGTTTCTCCAACAAGGAGTTTCTCAAACAAGGTTTTTCCAACAAGGAGATTCTCCAACGTGGAGTGTCTCAAACACGGAGTTTCTCTAGCACGGAGTTTCTCCATCACGGAGATTCTCCAACAAGGACTTTCTCCAAACGGAGTTTCTACGACACGGAGTTTCTCCGACACTGAGTTTCTCCAACACAGAGTTCCTCCAACACGAAGTTTTTCGATCACGGAGATTCTCCAGCGCGGAGTTTCTCCAACACGGGGTTGCTATAGCACGGAGTTTCTCCAACAAGGATTTTCTCCAACACGAAGTTTCTCCAACACGGAGTTTCTCCAACATGGAGTTTCTCCAACACGGAGTTTCTCCAACACGGAGTTTCTACAACACGGAGTTTCTACAACACAGAGTTTCTGCAACAGGGAGTTTCTCCAACAAAGAGGTTTCCAACAGGGAGTTTCTCCAACATGAACTTTCTCCAACAGGGAGTTCATTAAACAGGGAGTTTCTAAGACATAGTGTTTTTCTAAAATGAAGTTTCTACAACAGGGATTTTCTCCAACATGGAGTTTCTCTAACGTGGTGTTTCTCCAACACAGAGTTTCTCAAACAAGGTTTTTTCCAACAAGGAGATTCTCCAACACGGAGTTTCTCCAACACGGAGTTTCTCCAACACGGAGTTTCTCCGACACGGAGTTTCTCCAACATGGAGTTTCTCCAACACGGCGTTTCCCCAACACGAAGTTTCCCCAGCACGGAGTTTCTCCAACACGGAGTTTCTCTAACGTGGTGTTTCTCCAACACGGAGTTTCTCCAACACAGAGTTTCTCCAACAAGGATTTTCTCCAACACGGAGTTTCTCCAACACGGAGTTTCCCCGACACGGAGTTTCTCCAACACGGAGTTTCTCCAACATGGAGTTTCTCCGACACGGAGATTCTCCAAGAGGGAGTTCCTCCAACACGGAGTTTCTCCGACATGGAGTTTCTCCAACACGGAGTTTCTCCGATACAGTTTCTACAACACGAAGTTTCTCCAGCACGAAGTTTCTCCATTACGGAGTTTCTCTAGCAATAGGTTTCTCCAACACAGAGTTTCTCCAACAAGGAGTTTCTCCAGCACAGAGTTTCTCCAACAAGGAATTTCTCCGACACAGAGTTTCTCCAACACGGAGTGTCTCCAACACGGAGTTTCTCCGACACGGAGTTTCTCTGACACAGTTTCTACAACACGGAGTTTCTCCAACACGGAGTTTCTAAAACACGGAGTTTCTCCAACACGGAGTTTCTCCGACACGGAGTATCTCCAACACGGAGTTTCTTCAACATGGAGTTTCTCCATCACGGAGTTTCTACAACATAAAGTTTCTCCAACACGGAGTTTCTCCAACACGGACATTCTCCAACACACACTTTCTCCAACATGGTGTTTCTCTAACACGGAGTTTCTCCAACACGGAGTTTCTCCAACACGGAGTTTCTTCAACACGAAGTTTCTACAACATGGAGTTTCTCCAACACGGAGATTCTACAACATAAAGTTTCTCCAACACGGAGTTTCTCCAATACGAAGTTTCGTCGACATGGAGTTTCTCCAACATAAAGTTTCTCCAACACGGAGTTTCTCCAATACGGAGTTTCTCCGACACGGAGTTTCTCCAACACGGAGTTTCTCCGACACGGAGTTTCTTCGACACGGAGTTTCTCCAACATGGAGTTTCTCCAACACGGCGTTACCCCAACACGAAGTTTCCCCAGCACGGAGTTTCTCCAACACGGAGTTTCTCCAACACGGAGTTTCTCCAACAAGGACTTTCTCCAACACGCAGTTTCTCCGACACGGAGTTTCTCCGACACTGAGTTTCTCCGACACGAAGTTTCTCCAACACGGAGTTTCTCCGACACAGAGTTTCTCCGACACAGAGTTTCTCCGACACAGAGTTTCTCCAACACGAAGTTTCTCCGACACGGAGTTTCTCCAACGTGGAATTTTTCCAACACGGCGTTTCCCCAACACGAAGTTTCCCCAGCACGGAGTTTCTCCAACACGGAGTTTCTCCAACAAGGAGTTTCTCAAACAAGGTTTTTTCCAACAAGGAGATTCTCCAACGTGGAGTGTCTCCAACGCGGAGTTTCTCTAGCACGGAGTTTCTCCAACACGAAGTTTCTCCAACACGAAGTTTCTCCAACACGCAGTTTCTCCAACACGGAGTTTCTCCAACACGGAGTTTCTCCAACACGGAGTTTCTCCGACACGGAGTTTCTCCGCCACGGAGTTTATCCAACATGTAGTTTCTCCAACACGGCGTTTCCCCAACACGAAGTTTCCCCAGCACGAAGTTTCTCCAACACGGAGTTTCTCCAACAAGGAGTTTCTCAAACAAGGTTTTTCCAACAAGGAGATTCTCCAACGTGGAGTGTCTCAAACACGGAGTTTCTCTAGCACGGAGTTTCTCCATCACGGAGATTCTCCAACAAGGACTTTCTCCAAACGGAGTTTCTACGACACGGAGTTTCTCCGACACTGAGTTTCTCCAACACAGAGTTCCTCCAACACGAAGTTTTTCGATCACGGAGATTCTCCAGCGCGGAGTTTCTCCAACACGGGGTTGCTATAGCACGGAGTTTCTCCAACAAGGATTTTCTCCAACACGAAGTTTCTCCAACACGGAGTTTCTCCAACATGGAGTTTCTCCAACACGGAGTTTCTCCAACACGGAGTTTCTACAACACGGAGTTTCTACAACACAGAGTTTCTGCAACAGGGAGTTTCTCCAACAAAGAGGTTTCCAACAGGGAGTTTCTCCAACATGAACTTTCTCCAACAGGGAGTTCATTAAACAGGGAGTTTCTAAGACATAGTGTTTTTCTAAAATGAAGTTTCTACAACAGGGATTTTCTCCAACACGGAGTTTCTCTAACGTGGTGTTTCTCCAACACAGAGTTTCTCAAACAAGGTTTTTTCCAACAAGGAGATTCTCCAACACGGAGTTTCTCCAACACGGAGTTTCTCCGACACGGAGTTTCTCCGACACGGAGTTTCTCCAACATGGAGTTTCTCCAACACGGCGTTTCCCCAACACGAAGTTTCCCCAGCACGGAGTTTCTCCAACACGGAGTTTCTCCTACACGGAGTTTCTCCAACAAGGACTTTCTCCAACACGGAGTTTCTCCGACACGGAGTTTCTCCGACACAATTTTCTCCGACACAGAGTTTCTCCAGCACGAAGTTTCTCCAACACGGAGTTTATCTAACAATAAGTTTCTCCAACACGGAGTGTCTTCAACAAGGAGTTTCGCCAACACAAAGTTTCTACAACACGGAGTTTCTGCGACACGGAGTTTCTCCGACACGGACTTTCTCCGATACGAAGTTTCTCCAACACGGAGCTTCTCCAACACGGAGTTTCTCCAACACGGAGTTTCTCACACACGGAGTTTCTCCAACACGGAGTTTCTGCAACACGGAGTTTCTCCAACACGGAGTTTCTCCAACACGGACATTCTCCAACACGGACTTTCTCCAACATGGAGTTTCTCTAACACGGAGTTTCTCCAACACGGAGTTTCTCCAACACGGAGTTTCTTCAACACGAAGTTTCTACAACATGGAGTTTCTCCAACACGGAGTTTCTACAACATAAAGTTTCTCCAACACGGAGTTTCTCCAATACGAAGTTTCTTCGACATGGAGTTTCTCCGACACGGAGTTTCTCCAACATGGAGTTTCTCCAACACGGCGTTACCCCAACACGAAGTTTCCCCAGCACGGAGTTTCTCTAACACGGAGTTTCTCCAACACGGAGTTTCTCCAACAAGGACTTTCTCCAACACGGAGTTTCTCCGACACGGAGTTTCTCCGACACTGAGTTTCTCCGACACGGAGTTTCTCCAACACGGAGTTTCTCCGACACGGAGTTTCTCCGACACAGAGTTTCTCCAACACGAAGTTTCTCCGACACGGAGTTTCTTCAACGTGGAGTTTTTCCAACACGGCGTTTCCCCAACACGAAGTTTCCCCAGCACGGAGTTTCTCCAACACGGAGTTTCTCCAACAAGGAGTTTCTCAAACAAGGTTTTTTCCAACAAGGAGATTCTCCAACGTGGAGTGTCTCCAACGCGGAGTTTCTCTAGCACGGAGTTTCTCCAACACGGAGTTTCTCCAACACGAAGTTTCTCCAACACGCAGTTTCTCCAACACGGAGTTTCTCCAACACGGAGTTTCTCCAACACGGAGTTTCTCCGACACGGAGTTTCTCCGCCACGGAGTTTATCCAACATGGAGTTTCTCCAACACGGCGTTTCCCCAACACGAAGTTTCCCCAGCACGGAGTTTCTCCAACATGGAGTTTCTCCAACAAGGAGTTTCTCAAACAAGGTTTTTCCAACAAGGAGATTCTCCAACGTGGAGTGTCTCAAACACGGAGTTTCTCTAGCACGGAGTTTCTCCAACACGGAGTTTCTCCAACAAGGACTTTCTCCAACACGGAGTTTCTCCGACACGGAGTTTCTCCGACACTGAGTTTCTCCAACACAGAGTTCCTCCAACACGGAGTTTTTCGATCACGGAGATTCTCCAGCGCGGAGTTTCTCCAACACGGGGTTGCTATCGCACGGAGTTTCTCCAACAAGAATTTTCTCCAACACGAAGTTTCTCCAACACGGAGTTTCTCCAACACGGAGTTTCTCCAACACGGAGTTTCTACAACACGGAGTTTCTACAACACGGAGATTCTCGAACACGGAGTTTCTCCAACACGCAGTTTCTCCAACACGTAGTATCTGCAACACGGAGTTTCTCCAACACAGAGTTTCTGCAACAGGGAGTTTCTCCAACAAAGAGGTTTCCAACAGGGAGTTTCTCCAACATGAACTTTCTCCAACAGGGAGTTTATTAAACAGGGAGTTTCTAAGACATGGTGTTTTTCTAAAATGAAGTTTCTACAACAGGGATTTTCTCCAACACGGAGTTTCTCTAACGTGGTGTTTCTCCAACACAGAGTTTCTCCAACACGGAGTTTCTCCAACACGGAGTTTCTCCAGCGCGGAGTTTCTCCAGCGCAGAGTTTCTCCAACACGGAGTTGCTATAGCACGGAGTTTCTCCAACAAGGATTTTCTCCAACACGGAGTTTCTCCAACACGGAGTTTTCCAACACGGAGTTTCCCCGACACGGAGTTTCTCCAACACGGAGTTTCTCCAACATGGAGTTTCTCCGACACAGAGATTCTCCAAGACGGAGTTCCTCCAACACGGCGTTTCTCCGACACGGAGTTTCTCCGACACGGAGTTTCTCCAACACGGAGTTTCTCCGACACAGTTACTACAACACGAAGTTTCTCCAGCACGAAGTTTTTCCATCACGGAGTCTCTCTAACAATAATTTTCTCCAACACAGAGTTTCTCCAACACGAAGTTTCTACAACATGGAGTTTTGCCAACACGAAGCTTCTACAACACGGAGTTTCTCCAACACGAAGTTTCTACAACATATCGTTTCTCTAACACGGAGTTTCTCCAACACGTAGTTCCTCCGACACGGAGTTTCTCCGACACGGAGTTTCTCCGACACGGAGTTTCTCCGACACGGAGTTTCTCCAACACAGAGTTTCTCCAACACGGAGTTTCTCCGACACAGAGTTTCTCCAGCACGAAGTTTCTCCAACACGGAGTTTCTCCAACACGGAGTTTCTCCGACACGGAGTTTCTCCGACACGGAGTTTCTCCAACACGGAGTTTCTCCGACACAGAGTTTCTCCGACACGGAGTTTCTCCGACACGGAGTTTCTCCAACACGGATTTTCCCCAACACGGAGTTTCTCCGACACAGACTTTATCGACACAGAGTTTCTCCGACACAGAGTTTCTCCAGCACGAAGTTTCTCCAACACGGAGTTTTTCGAACACGGAGTTTCTCCAGCTTGGAGTTTCTCCAACACGGAGTTGCTATAGCACGGAGTTTCTCCAACAAGGATATTCTCCAACACGAAGTTTCTCCAACACGGAGTTTCTCCAACACGGAGTTTCTCCAACACGGAGTTTCTCCAACACGGAGTTTCTCCGACACGGAGTTTCTCCAACATGGAGTTTCTCCAACACGGCGTTACCCCAACACGAAGTTTCCCCAGCACGGAGTTTCTCCAACACGGAGTTTCTCCAACGCGGAGTTTCTTCAACAAGGGCTTTCTCCAACACGGAGTTTCTCCGACACGGAGTTTCTCCAACACTGAGTTTCTCCGACACGGAGTTTCTCCAACACGGAGTTTCTCCGACACGGAGTTTCTCCAACACGGAGTTTCTCCGACACGGAGTTTCTCCAACACGGAGTTTCTCCGACACGGAGTTTCTCCAACGTGGAGTTTCTCCAACGGCGTTTCCCCAACACGAAGTTTCCCCAGCACGGAGTTTCTCCAACGCGGAGTTTCTGCAACAAGGAGTTTCTCAAAGAAGGTTTTTTCCAACAAGGAGATTCTCCAACGTGGAGTGTCTCAAACACGGAGTTTCTCTAGCACGGAGTTTCTCCAACACGGAGTTTTTCCAACACGAAGTTTCTCCAACACGGAGTTTCTCCGACACGGAGTTTCTCCGCCACGGAGTTTATCCAACATGGAGTTTCTCCAACACGTCGTTTCCCCAACACGAAGTTTCCCCAGCACGGAGTTTCTCCAACACGGAGTTTCTCCAACACGGAGTTTCTCCAACAAGGAGTTTCTCAAACAAGGTTTTTTCCAACAAGGAGATTCTCCAACGTGGAGTGTCTCCAACGCGGAGTTTCTCTAGCACGGAGTTTCTCCAACACGGAGTTTCTCTAACGTGGTGTTTCTCCAACACGGAGTTTCTCCAACACAGAGTTTCTCCAACAAGGATTTTCTCCAACACGGAGTTTCTCCAACACGGAGTTTCTCCAACACGGAGTTTCCCCGACACGGAGTTTCTCCAACACGGAGTTTCTCCAACATGGAGTTTCTCCGACACGGAGATTCTCCAAGAGGGAGTTCCTCCAACACGGAGTTTCTCCGACATGGAGTTTCTCCAACACGGAGTTTCTCCGATACAGTTTCTACAACACGAAGTTTCTCCAGCACGAAGTTTCTCCATTACGGAGTTTCTCTAGCAATAGGTTTCTCCAACACAGAGTTTCTCCAACAAGGAGTTTCTCCAGCACAGAGTTTCTCCAACAAGGAATTTCTCCGACACAGAGTTTCTCCAACACGGAGTTTCTCCAACACGGAGTTTCTCCGACACGGAGTTTCTCTGACACAGTTTCTACAACACGGAGTTTCTCCAACACGGAGTTTCTAAAACACGGAGTTTCTCCAACACGGAGCTTCTCCGACACGGAGTTTCTCCAACACGGAGTTTCTTCAACATGGAGTTTCTCCATCACGGAGTTTCTACAACATAAAGTTTCTCCAACACGGAGTTTCTCCAACACGGAGTTTCTCCAACACGGAGTTTCTTCAACACGAAGTTTCTACAACATGGAGTTTCTCCAACACGGAGATTCTACAACATAAAGTTTCTCCAACACGGAGTTTCTCCAATACGAAGTTTTGTCGACATGGAGTTTCTCCAACATAAAGTTTCTCCAACACGGAGTTTCTCCAATACGGAGTTTCTCCGACACGGAGTTTCTCCAACACGGAGTTTCTCCGACACGGAGTTTCTCCGACACGGAGTTTCTCCAACATGGAGTTTCTCCAACACGGCGTTACCCCAACACGAAGTTTCCCCAGCACGGAGTTTCTCCAACACGGAGTTTCTCCAACACGGAGTTTCTCCAACAAGGACTTTCTCCAACACGGAGTTTCTCCGACACGGAGTTTCTCCGACACTGAGTTTCTCCGACACGGATTTTCTCCAACACGGAGTTTCTCCGACACAGAGTTTCTCCGACACAGAGTTTCTCCAACACGAAGTTTCTCCGACACGGAGTTTCTCCAACGTGGAATTTTTCCAACACGGCGTTTCCCCAACACGAAGTTTCCCCAGCACGGAGTTTCTCCAACACGGAGTTTCTCCAACAAGGAGTTTCTCAAACAAGGTTTTTTCCAACAAGGAGATTCTCCAACGTGGAGTGTCTCCAACGCGGAGTTTCTCTAGCACGGAGTTTCTCCAACACGAAGTTTCTCCAACACGAAGTTTCTCCAACACGCAGTTTCTCCAACACGGAGTTTCTCCAACACGGAGTTTCTCCAACACGGAGTTTCTCCGACACGGAGTTTCTCCGCCACGGAGTTTATCCAACATGGAGTTTCTCCAACACGGCGTTTCCCCAACACGAAGTTTCCCCAGCACGAAGTTTCTGCAACACGGAGTTTCTCCAACAAGGAGTTTCTCCAACGCGGAGTTTCTGCAACAAGGAGTTTCTCAAAGAAGGTTTTTTCCAACAAGGAGATTCTCCAACGTGGAGTGTCTCAAACACGGAGTTTCTCTAGCACGGAGTTTCTCCAACACGGAGTTTTTCCAACACGAAGTTTCTCCAACACGGAGTTTCTCCAACACGGAGTTTCTCCAACACGGAGTTTCTCCAACACGGAGTTTCTCCGACACGGAGTTTCTCCGCCACGGAGTTTATCCAACATGGAGTTTCTCCAACACGTCGTTTCCCCAACACGAAGTTTCCCCAGCACGGAGTTTCTCCAACACGGAGTTTCTCCAACACGGAGTTTCTCCAACAAGGAGTTTCTCAAACAAGGTTTTTTCCAACAAGGAGATTCTCCAACGTGGAGTGTCTCCAACGCGGAGTTTCTCTAGCACGGAGTTTCTCCAACACGGAGTTTCTCTAACGTGGTGTTTCTCCAACACGGAGTTTCTCCAACACAGAGTTTCTCCAACAAGGATTTTCTCCAACACGGAGTTTCTCCAACACGGAGTTTCTCCAACACGGAGTTTCCCCGACACGGAGTTTCTCCAACACGGAGTTTCTCCAACATGGAGTTTCTCCGACACGGAGATTCTCCAAGAGGGAGTTCCTCCAACACGGAGTTTCTCCGACATGGAGTTTCTCCAACACGGAGTTTCTCCGATACAGTTTCTACAACACGAAGTTTCTCCAGCACGAAGTTTCTCCATTACGGAGTTTCTCTAGCAATAGGTTTCTCCAACACAGAGTTTCTCCAACAAGGAGTTTCTCCAGCACAGAGTTTCTCCAACAAGGAATTTCTCCGACACAGAGTTTCTCCAACACGGAGTTTCTCCAACACGGAGTTTCTCCGACACGGAGTTTCTCTGACACAGTTTCTACAACACGGAGTTTCTCCAACACGGAGTTTCTAAAACACGGAGTTTCTCCAACACGGAGTTTCTCCGACACGGAGTTTCTCCAACACGGAGATTCTTCAACATGGAGTTTCTCCATCACGGAGTTTCTACAACATAAAGTTTCTCCAACACGGAGTTTCTCCAACACGGACATTCTCCAACACAGACTTTCTCCAACATGGAGTTTCTCTAACACGGAGTTTCTCCAACACGGAGTTTCTCCAACACGGAGTTTCTTCAACACGAAGTTTCTACAACATGGAGTTTCTCCAACACGGAGATTCTACAACATAAAGTTTCTCCAACACGGAGTTTCTCCAATACGAAGTTTCGTCGACATGGAGTTTCTCCAACATAAAGTTTCTCCAACACGGAGTTTCTCCAATACGGAGTTTCTCCGACACGGAGTTTCTCCAACACGGAGTTTCTCCGACACGGAGTTTCTCCGACACGGAGTTTCTCCAACATGGAGTTTCTCCAACACGGCGTTACCCCAACACGAAGTTTCCCCAGCACGGAGTTTCTCCAACACGGAGTTTCTCCAACACGGAGTTTCTCCAACAAGGACTTTCTCCAACACGGAGTTTCTCCGACACGGAGTTTCTCCGACACTGAGTTTCTCCGACACGGAGTTTCTCCAACACGGAGTTTCTCCGACACAGAGTTTCTCCGACACAGAGTTTCTCCAACACGAAGTTTCTCCGACACGGAGTTTCTCCAACGTGGAATTTTTCCAACACGGCGTTTCCCCAACACGAAGTTTCCCCAGCACGGAGTTTCTCCAACACGGAGTTTCTCCAACAAGGAGTTTCTCAAACAAGGTTTTTTCCAACAAGGAGATTCTCCAACGTGGAGTGTCTCCAACGCGGAGTTTCTCTAGCACGGAGTTTCTCCAACACGAAGTTTCTCCAACACGAAGTTTCTCCAACACGCAGTTTCTCCAACACGGAGTTTCTCCAACACGGAGTTTCTCCAACACGGAGTTTCTCCGACACGGAGTTTCTCCGCCACGGAGTTTATCCAACATGGAGTTTCTCCAACACGGCGTTTCCCCAACACGAAGTTTCCCCAGCACGAAGTTTCTCCAACACGGAGTTTGTCCAACAAGGAGTTTCTCAAACAAGGTTTTTCCAACAAGGAGATTCTCCAACGTGGAGTGTCTCAAACACGGAGTTTCTCTAGCACGGAGTTTCTCCAACACGGAGATTCTCCAACAAGGACTTTCTCCAAACGGAGTTTCTCCGACACGGAGTTTCTCCGACACTGAGTTTCTCCAACACAGAGTTCCTCCAACACGGAGTTTTTCGATCACGGAGATTCTCCAGCGCGGAGTTTCTCCAACACGGGGTTGCTATAGCACGGAGTTTCTCCAACAAGGATTTTCTCCAACACGAAGTTTCTCCAACACGGAGTTTCTCCAACACGGAGTTTCTCCAACACGGAGTTTCTCAACACGGAGTTTCTACAACACAGAGTTTCTGCAACAGGGAGTTTCTCCAACAAAGAGGTTTCCAACAGGGAGTTTCTCCAACATGAACTTTCTCCAACAGGGAGTTCATTAAACAGGGAGTTTCTAAGACATAGTGTTTTTCTAAAATGAAGTTTCTACAACAGGGATTTTCTCCAACACGGAGTTTCTCTAACGTGGTGTTTCTCCAACACAGAGTTTCTCAAACAAGGTTTTTTCCAACAAGGAGATTTTCCAACGTGGAGTGTCTCAAACACGGAGTTTCTCTGGCACGGAGTTTCTCCAACACGGAGTTTTTTCATCACGAAGTTTCTCCAACACGGAGTTTCTCCAACACGGAGTTTCTCCAACACGGAGTTTCTCCAACACGGAGTTTCTCCGACACGGAGTTTCTCCGCCGCGGAGTTTATCCAACATGGAGTTTCTCCAACACGTCGTTTCCCCAACACGAAGTTTCCCCAGCACGGAGTTTCTCCAACATGGAGTTTCTCCAACAAGGAGTTTCTCAAACAAGGTTTTTCTAACAAGGAGATTCTCCAACGTGGAGTGTCTCAAACACGGAGTTTCTCTAGCACGGAGTTTCTCCAACAGGGATTTTCTCCAACACGGAGTTTCTCTAACGTGGTGTTTCTCCAACACGGAGTTTCTCCAACACAGAGTTTCTCCAACAAGGAGTTTCTCCAACACGGAGTTTCTCCAGCGCGGAGTTTCTCCAGCGCAGAGTTTCTCCAACACGGAGTTGCTATAGCACGGAGTTTCTCCAACAAGGATTTTCTCCAACACGGACTTTCTCCAACACGGAGTTTCTCCAACACGGAGTTTCCCCGACACGGAGTTTCTCCAACACGGAGTTTCTCCAACATGGAGTTTCTCCGACACGGAGATTCTCCAAGAGGGAGTTCCTCCAACACGGAGTTTCTCCGACATGGAGTTTCTCCAACACGGAGTTTCTCCGATACAGTTTCTACAACACGAAGTTTCTCCAGCACGAAGTTTCTCCATTACGGAGTTTCTCTAGCAATAAGTTTCTCCAACACAGAGTTTCTCCAACAAGGAGTTTCTCCAGCACAGAGTTTCTCCAACAAGGAATTTCTCCGACACAGAGTTTCTCCAACACGGAGTTTCTCCAACACGGAGTTTCTCCGACACGGAGTTTCTCTGACACAGTTTCTACAACACGGAGTTTCTCCAACACGGAGTTTCTAAAACACGGAGTTTCTCCAACACGGAGTTTCTCCAACAACTGAGTTTCTCCGACACGGAGTTTCTCCAACACTGAGTTTCTTCAACACGGAGTTTCTACAACATGGAGTTTCTCCATCACGGAGTTTCTACAACATAAAGTTTCTCCAACACGGAGTTTCTCCAACACGGAGTTTCTCCAACACGGACATTCTCCAACACGGACTTTCTCCAACATGGAGTTTCTCTAACACGGAGTTTCTCCAACACGGAGTTTCTCCAACACGGAGTTTCTTCAACACGAAGTTTCTACAACATGGAGTTTCTCCAACACGGAGTTTCTACAACATAAAATTTCTCCAACACGGAGTTTCTCCAATACGAAGTTTATTCGACATGGAGTTTCTCCAACATAAAGTTTCTCCAACACGGAGTTTCTCCAATACGGAGTTTCTCCGACACGGAGTTTCTCCAACACGGAGTTTCTCCAACACGGAGTTTCTCCAACGCGGAGTTTCTCCAACACGAAGTTTCTCCAGCGCGGAGTTTCTCCAACACAGAGTTCCTCCAACACGGAGTTTTTCGAACACGGAGTTTCTCCAGCGCGGAGTTTCTCCAACACGGAGTTGCTATAGCACGGAGTTTCTCCAACAAGGATTTTCTCCAACACGAAGTTTCTCCAACACGGAGTTTCTCCAACACGGAGTTTCTCCAACACGGAGTTTCTCCGACACGGAGTTTCTCCGACACGGAGTTTCTCCAACATGGAGTTTCTCCAACACGGCGTTTCCCCAACACGAAGTTTCCCCAGCACGGAGTTTCTCCAACACGGAGTTTCTCCTACACGGAGTTTCTCCAACAAGGACTTTCTCCAACACGGAGTTTCTCCGACACGGAGTTTCTCCGACACAGATTTTCTCCGACACAGAGTTTCTCCAGCACGATGTTTCTCCAACACGGAGTTTATCTAACAATAAGTTTCTCCAACACGGAGTTTCTTCAACAAGGAGTTTCGCCAACACGAAGTTTCTACAACACGGAGTTTCTGCGATACGAAGTTTCTCCAACACGGAGCCTCTCCAACACGGAGTTTCTCCAACACGGAGTTTCTCACACACGGAGTTTCTCCAACACGGAGTTTCTGCAACACGGAGTTTCTCCAACACGGAGTTTCTCCAACACGGACATTCTCCAACACGGACTTTCTCCAACATGGAGTTTCTCTATCACGGAGTTTCTCCAACACGGAGTTTCTCCAACACGGAGTTTCTTCAACACGAAGTTTCTACAACATGGAGTTTCTCCAACACGGAGTTTCTACAACATAAAGTTTCTCCAACACGGAGTTTCTCCAATACGAAGTTTCTTCGACATGGAGTTTCTCCGACACGGAGTTTCTCCAACATGGAGTTTCTCCAACACGGCGTTACCCCAACACGAAGTTTCCCCAGCACGGAGTTTCTCAAACACGGAGTTTCTCCAACACGGAGTTTCTCCAACAAGGACTTTCTCCAACACGGAGTTTCTCCGACACGGAGTTTCTCCGACACTGAGTTTCTCCGACACGGAGTTTCTCCAACACGGAGTTTCTCCGACACGGAGTTTCTCCGACACAGAGTTTCTCCAACACGAAGTTTCTCCGACACGGAGTTTCTCCAACGTGGAGTTTTTCCAACACGGCGTTTCCCCAACACGAAGTTTCCCCAGCACGGAGTTTCTCCAACACGGAGTTTCTCCAACAAGGAGTTTCTCAAACAAGGTTTTTTCCAACAAGGAGATTCTCCAACGTGGAGTGTCTCCAACGCGGAGTTTCTCTAGCACGGAGTTTCTCCAACACGGAGTTTCTCCAACACGGAGTTTCTCCAACACGGAGTTTCTCCGACACGGAGTTTCTCCGCCACGGAGTTTATCCAACATGGAGTTTCTCCAACACGGCGTTTCCCCAACACGAAGTTTCCCCAGCACGGAGTTTCTCCAACACGGAGTTTCTCCAACAAGGAGTTTCTCAAACAAGGTTTTTCCAACAAGGAGATTCTCCAACGTGGAGTGTCTCAAACACGGAGTTTCTCTAGCACGGAGTTTCTCCAACACGGAGTTTCTCCAACAAGGACTTTCTCCAACACGGAGTTTCTCCGACACTGAGTTTCTCCAACACAGAGTTCCTCCAACACGGAGTTTTTCGATCACGGAGATTCTCCAGCGCGGAGTTTCTCCAACACGGGGTTGCTATCGCACGGAGTTTCTCCAACAAGGATTTTCTCCAACACGGAGTTTCTCCAACACGGAGTTTCTCCGACACGGAGTTTCTCCGACACGGAGTTTCTCCAACACGGAGTTTCTCCGACACGGAGTTTCTTCGACACAGAGTTTCTCCAACACGGAGTTTCTCCGACACGGAGTTTCTCCAACGTGGAGTTTCTCCAACACGGCGTTTCCCCAACACGAAGTTTCCCCAGCACGGAGTTTCTCCAACACGGAGTTTCTCCAACAAGGAGTTTCTCAACAAGGTTTTTTCCAACAAGGAGATTCTCCAACGTGGAGTGTCTCCAACGCGAGTTTCTCTAGCACGGAGTTTCTCCAACACGGAGTTTCTCCAACACGAAGTTTCTCCAACACGGAGTTTCTCCGACACGGAGTTTCTCCGACACTGAGTTTCTCCGACACGGAGTTTCTCCAACACGGAGTTTCTCCGACACAGAGTTTCTCCGACACAGAGTTTCTCCAACACGAAGTTTCTCCGACACGGAGTTTCTCCAACGTGGAATTTTTCCAACACGGCGTTTCCCCAACACGAAGTTTCCCCAGCACGGAGTTTCTCCAACACGGAGTTTCTCCAACAAGGAGTTTCTCAAACAAGGTTTTTTCCAACAAGGAGATTCTCCAACGTGGAGTGTCTCCAACGCGGAGTTTCTCTAGCACGGAGTTTCTCCAACACGAAGTTTCTCCAACACGAAGTTTCTCCAACACGCAGTTTCTCCAACACGGAGTTTCTCCAACACGGAGTTTCTCCAACACGGAGTTTCTCCGACACGGAGTTTCTCCGCCACGGAGTTTATCCAACATGGAGTTTCTCCAACACGGCGTTTCCCCAACACGAAGTTTCCCCAGCACGAAGTTTCTCCAACACGGAGTTTGTCCAACAAGGAGTTTCTCAAACAAGGTTTTTCCAACAAGGAGATTCTCCAACGTGGAGTGTCTCAAACACGGAGTTTCTCTAGCACGGAGTTTCTCCAACACGGAGATTCTCCAACAAGGACTTTCTCCAAACGGAGTTTCTCCGACACGGAGTTTCTCCGACACTGAGTTTCTGCAACACAGAGTTCCTCCAACACGGAGTTTTTTGATCACGGAGATTCTCCAGCGCGGAGTTTCTCCAACACGGGGTTGCTATAGCACGGAGTTTCTCCAACAAGGATTTTCTCCAACACGAAGTTTCTCCAACACGGAGTTTCTCCAACACGGAGTTTCTCCAACACGGAGTTTCTCCAACACAGAGTTTCTACAACACGGAGTTTCTACAACACAGAGTTTCTGCAACAGGGAGTTTCTCCAACAAAGAGGTTTCCAACAGGGAGTTTCTCCAACATGAACTTTCTCCAACAGGGAGTTCATTAAACAGGGAGTTTCTAAGACATAGTGTTTTTCTAAAATGAAGTTTCTACAACAGGGATTTTCTCCAACACGGAGTTTCTCTAACGTGGTGTTTCTCCAACACAGAGTTTCTCAAACAAGGTTTTTTCCAACAAGGAGATTTTCCAACGTGGAGTGTCTCAAACACGGAGTTTCTCTGGCACGGAGTTTCTCCAACACGGAGTTTTTTCATCACGAAGTTTCTCCAACACGGAGTTTCTCCAACACGGAGTTTCTCCAACACGGAGTTTCTCCGACACGGAGTTTCTCCGCCGCGGAGTTTATCCAACATGGAGTTTCTCCAACACGTCGTTTCCCCAACACGAAGTTTCCCCAGCACGGAGTTTCTCCAACATGGAGTTTCTCCAACAAGGAGTTTCTCAAACAAGGTTTTTCTAACAAGGAGATTCTCCAACGTGGAGTGTCTCAAACACGGAGTTTCTCTAGCACGGAGTTTCTCCAACAGGGATTTTCTCCAACACGGAGTTTCTCTAACGTGGTGTTTCTCCAACACGGAGTTTCTCCAACACAGAGTTTCTCCAACAAGGAGTTTCTCCAACACGGAGTTTCTCCAGCGCGGAGTTTCTCCAGCGCAGAGTTTCTCCAACACGGAGTTGCTATAGCACGGAGTTTCTCCAACAAGGATTTTCTCCAACACGGACTTTCTCCAACACGGAGTTTCTCCAACACGGAGTTTCCCCGACACGGAGTTTCTCCAACACGGAGTTTCTCCAACATGGAGTTTCTCCGACACGGAGATTCTCCAAGAGGGAGTTCCTCCAACACGGAGTTTCTCCGACATGGAGTTTCTCCAACACGGAGTTTCTCCGATACAGTTTCTACAACACAAAGTTTCTCCAGCACGAAGTTTCTCCATTACGGAGTTTCTCTAGCAATAAGTTTCTCCAACACAGAGTTTCTCCAACAAGGAGTTTCTCCAGCACAGAGTTTCTCCAACAAGGAATTTCTCCGACACAGAGTTTCTCCAACACGGAGTTTCTCCAACACGGAGTTTCTCCGACACGGAGTTTCTCTGACACAGTTTCTACAACACGGAGTTTCTCCAACACGGAGTTTCTAAAACACGGAGTTTCTCCAACACGGAGTTTCTCCAACAACTGAGTTTCTCCGACACGGAGTTTCTCCAACACTGAGTTTCTTCAACACGGAGTTTCTACAACATGGAGTTTCTCCATCACGGAGTTTCTACAACATAAAGTTTCTCCAACACGGAGTTTCTCCAACACGGAGTTTCTCCAACACGGACATTCTCCAACACGGACTTTCTCCAACATGGAGTTTCTCTAACACGGAGTTTCTCCAACACGGAGTTTCTCCAACACGGAGTTTCTTCAACACGAAGTTTCTACAACATGGAGTTTCTCCAACACGGAGTTTCTACAACATAAAATATCTCCAACACGGAGTTTCTCCAATACGAAGTTTATTCGACATGGAGTTTCTCTAACATAAAGTTTCTCCAACACGGAGTTTCTCCAATACGGAGTTTCTCCGACACGGAGTTTCTCCAACACGGAGTTTCTCCAACACGGAGTTTCTCCAACGCGGAGTTTCTCCAACACGAAGTTTCTCCAGCGCGGAGTTTCTCCAACACAGAGTTCCTCCAACACGGAGTTTTTCGAACACGGAGTTTCTCCAGCGCGGAGTTTCTCCAACACGGAGTTGCTATAGCACGGAGTTTCTCCAACAAGGATTTTCTCCAACACGAAGTTTCTCCAACACGGAGTTTCTCCAACACGGAGTTTCTGCAACACGGAGTCTCTCCGACACGGAGTTTTTCCGACACGGAGTTTCTCCAACATGGAGTTTCTCCAACACGGCGTTTCCCCAACACGAAGTTTCCCCAGCACGGAGTTTCTCCAACACGGAGTTTCTCCTACACGGAGTTTCTCCAACAAGGACTTTCTCCAACACGGAGTTTCTCCGACACGGAGTTTCTCCGACACAGATTTTCTCCGACACAGAGTTTCTCCAGCACGATGTTTCTCCAACACGGAGTTTATCTAACAATAAGTTTCTCCAACACGGAGTTTCTTCAACAAGGAGTTTCGCCAACACGAAGTTTCTACAACACGGAGTTTCTGCGATACGAAGTTTCTCCAACACGGAGCCTCTCCAACACGGAGTTTCTCCAACACGGAGTTTCTCACACACGGAGTTTCTCCAACACGGAGTTTCTGCAACACGGAGTTTCTCCAACACGGAGTTTCTCCAACACGGACATTCTCCAACACGGACTTTCTCCAACATGGAGTTTCTCTATCACGGAGTTTCTCCAACACGGAGTTTCTCCAACACGGAGTTTCTTCAACACGAAGTTTCTACAACATGGAGTTTCTCCAACACGGAGTTTCTACAACATAAAGTTTCTCCAACACGGAGTTTCTCCAATACGAAGTTTCTTCGACATGGAGTTTCTCCGACACGGAGTTTCTCCAACATGGAGTTTCTCCAACACGGCGTTACCCCAACACGAAGTTTCCCCAGCACGGAGTTTCTCAAACACGGAGTTTCTCCAACACGGAGTTTCTCCAACAAGGACTTTCTCCAACACGGAGTTTCTCCGACACGGAGTTTCTCCGACACTGAGTTTCTCCGACACGGAGTTTCTCCAACACGGAGTTTCTCCGACACGGAGTTTCTCCGACACAGAGTTTCTCCAACACGAAGTTTCTCCGACACGGAGTTTCTCCAACGTGGAGTTTTTCCAACACGGCGTTTCCCCAACACGAAGTTTCCCCAGCACGGAGTTTCTCCAACACGGAGTTTCTCCAACAAGGAGTTTCTCAAACAAGGTTTTTTCCAACAAGGAGATTCTCCAACGTGGAGTGTCTCCAACGCGGAGTTTCTCTAGCACGGAGTTTCTCCAACACGGAGTTTCTCCAACACGAAGTTTCTCCAACACGCAGTTTCTCCAACACGGAGTTTCTCCAACACGGAGTTTCTCCAACACGGAGTTTCTCCGACACGGAGTTTCTCCGCCACGGAGTTTATCCAACATGGAGTTTCTCCAACACGGCGTTTCCCCAACACGAAGTTTCCCCAGCACGGAGTTTCTCCAACACGGAGTTTCTCCAACAAGGAGTTTCTCAAACAAGGTTTTTCCAACAAGGAGATTCTCCAACGTGGAGTGTCTCAAACACGGAGTTTCTCTAGCACGGAGTTTCTCCAACACGGAGTTTCTCCAACAAGGACTTTCTCCAACACGGAGTTTCTCCGACACGGAGTTTCTCCGACACTGAGTTTCTCCAACACAGAGTTCCTCCAACACGGAGTTTTTCGATCACGGAGATTCTCCAGCGCGGAGTTTCTCCAACACGGGGTTGCTATCGCACGGAGTTTCTCCAACAAGGATTTTCTCCAACACGGAGTTTCTCCAACACGGAGTTTCTCCAACACGGAGTTTCCCCGACACGGAGTTTCTCCAACACGGAGTTTCTCCAACATGGAGTTTCTCCGACACGGAGATTCTCCAAGACGGAGTTCCTCCAACACGGCGTTTCTCCGACACGGAGTTTCTCCGACACGGAGTTTCTCCAACACGGAGTTTCTCCGACACAGTTTCTACAACACGAAGTTTCTCCAGCACGAAGTTTCTCCATCACGGAGTTTCTCTAACAATAATTTTCTCCAACACAGAGTTTCTCCAACACGAAGTTTCTACAACATGGAGTTTTGCCAACACGAAGCTTCTACAACACGGAGTTTCTCCAACACGAAGTTTCTACAACATATCGTTTCTCTAACACGGAGTTTCTCCAACACGTAGTTCCTCCGACACGGAGTTTCTCCGACACGGAGTTTCTCCGACACGGAGTTTCTCCAACACGGAGTTTCTCCAACACGGAGTTTCTCCGACACAGAGTTTCTCCGACACAGAGTTTCTCCAGCACGAAGTTTCTCCAACACGGAGTTTATCTAACAATAAGCTTCTCCAACACGGAGTTTCTCCGACACGGAGTCTCTCCGACACGGAGTTTCTCCAACACGGAGTTTCTCCAACACGGAGTTTCTCCGCCACAGACTTTCTCCGACACAGAGTTTCTCCGACACGGTGTTTCTCCGACACGGAGTTTCTCCAACACGGATTTTCTCCAACACGGAGTTTCTCCGACACAGACTTTATCGACACAGAGTTTCTCCGACACAGAGTTTCTCCAGCACGAAGTTTCTCCAACACAGAGTTTTTCGAACACGGAGTTTCTCCAGCGTGGAGTTTCTCCAACACAGAGTTGCTATAGCACGGAGTTTCTCCAACAAGGATTTTCTCCAACACGAAGTTTCTCCAACACGGAGTTTCTCCAACACGGAGTTTCTCCAACACGGGGTTTCTTCAACACGGAGTTTCTCCGACACGGAGTTTCTCCAACATGGAGTTTCTCCAACACGGCGTTACCCCAACACGAAGTTTCCCCAGCACGGAGTTTCTCCAACACGGAGTTTCTCCAACGCGGAGTTTCTTCAACAAGGGCTTTCTCCAACACGGAGTTTCTCCGACACGGAGTTTCTCCGACACTGAGTTTCTCCGACACGGAGTTTCTCCAACACGGAATTTCTCCGACACGGAGTTTCTCCAACACGGAGTTTCTCCGACACGGAGTTTCTCCAACACGGAGTTTCTCCGACACGGAGTTTCTCCGACACGGAGTTTCTCCAACGTGGAGTTTCTCCAACACGGCGTTTCCCCAACACGAAGTTTCCCCAGCACGGAGTTTCTCCAACGCGGAGTTTCTCCAACAAGGAGTTTCTCAAAGAAGGTTTTTTCCAACAAGGAGATTCTCCAACGTGGAGTGTCTCAAACACGGAGTTTCTCTGGCACGGAGTTTCTCCAACACGGAGTTTTTCCATCACGAAGTTTCTCCAACACGGAGTTTCTCCAACACGGAGTTTCTCCAACACGGAGTTTCTCCGACACGGAGTTTCTCCGCCGCGGAGTTTATCCAACATGGAGTTTCTCCAACACGTCGTTTCCCCAACACGAAGTTTCCCCAGCGCGGAGTTTCTCCAACACGGAGTTTCTCCAACAAGGAGTTTCTCAAACAAGGTTTTTCTAACAAGAAGATTCTCCAACGTGGAGTGTCTCAAACACGGAGTTTCTCTAGCACGGAGTTTCTCCAACAGGGATTTTCTCCAACACGGAGTTTCTCTTACGTGGTGTTTCTCCAACACGGAGTTTCTCCAACACAGAGTTTCTCCAACAAGGAGTTTCTCCAACACGGAGTTTCTCCAGCGCGGAGTTTCTCCAGCGCAGAGTTTCTCCAACACGGAGTTGCTATAGCACGGAGTTTCTCCAACAAGGATTTTCTCCAACACGGACTTTCTCCAACACGGAGTTTCTCCAACACGGAGTTTCCCCGACACGGAGTTTCTCCAACACGGAGTTTCTCCAACATGGAGTTTCTCCGACACGGAGATTCTCCAAGAGGGAGTTCCTCCAACACGGAGTTTCTCCGACATGGAGTTTCTCCAACACGGAGTTTCTCCGATACAGTTTCTACAACACAAAGTTTCTCCAGCACGAAGTTTCTCCATTACGGAGTTTCTCTAGCAATAAGTTTCTCCAACACAGAGTTTCTCCAACAAGGAGTTTCTCCAGCACAGAGTTTCTCCAACAAGGAATTTCTCCGACACAGAGTTTCTCCAACACGGAGTTTCTCCAACACGGAGTTTCTCCGACACGGAGTTTCTCTGACACAGTTTCTACAACACGGAGTTTCTCCAACACGGAGTTTCTAAAACACGGAGTTTCTCCAACACGGAGTTTCTCCAACAACTGAGTTTCTCCGACACGGAGTTTCTCCAACACTGAGTTTCTTCAACACGGAGTTTCTACAACATGGAGTTTCTCCATCACGGAGTTTCTACAACATAAAGTTTCTCCAACACGGAGTTTCTCCAACACGGAGTTTCTCCAACACGGACATTCTCCAACACGGACTTTCTCCAACATGGAGTTTCTCTAACACGGAGTTTCTCCAACACGGAGTTTCTCCAACACGGAGTTTCTTCAACACGAAGTTTCTACAACATGGAGTTTCTCCAACACGGAGTTTCTACAACATAAAATATCTCCAACACGGAGTTTCTCCAATACGAAGTTTATTCGACATGGAGTTTCTCCAACATAGAGTTTCTCCAACACGGAGTTTCTCCAATACGGAGTTTCTCCGACACGGAGTTTCTCCAACACGGAGTTTCTCCAACACGGAGTTTCTCCGACGCGGAGTTTCTCCAACACGAAGTTTCTCCAGCGCGGAGTTTCTCCAACACAGAGTTCCTCCAACACGGAGTTTTTCGAACACGGAGTTTCTCCAGCGCGGAGTTTCTCCAACACGGAGTTGCTATAGCACGGAGTTTCTCCAACAAGGATTTTCTCCAACACGAAGTTTCTCCAACACGGAGTTTCTCCAACACGGAGTTTCTGCAACACGGAGTCTCTCCGACACGGAGTTTCTCCGACACGGAGTTTCTCCAACATGGAGTTTCTCCAACACGGCGTTTCCCCAACACGAAGTTTCCCCAGCACGGAGTTTCTCCAACACGGAGTTTCTCCTACACGGAGTTTCTCCAACAAGGACTTTCTCCAACACGGAGTTTCTCCGACACGGAGTTTCTCCGACACAGATTTTCTCCGACACAGAGTTTCTCCAGCACGATGTTTCTCCAACACGGAGTTTATCTAACAATAAGTTTCTCCAACACGGAGTTTCTTCAACAAAGAGTTTCGCCAACACGAAGTTTCTACAACACGGAGTTTCTGCGATACGAAGTTTCTCCAACACGGAGCCTCTCCAACACGGAGTTTCTCCAACACGGAGTTTCTCACACACGGAGTTTCTCCAACATGGAGTTTCTCTATCACGGAGTTTCTCCAACACGGAGTTTCTCCAACACGGAGTTTCTTCAACACGAAGTTTCTACAACATGGAGTTTCTCCAACACGGAGTTTCTACAACATAAAGTTTCTCCAACACGGAGTTTCTCCAATACGAAGTTTCTTCGACATGGAGTTTCTCCGACACGGAGTTTCTCCAACATGGAGTTTCTCCAACACGGCGTTACCCCAACACGAAGTTTCCCCAGCACGGAGTTTCTCAAACACGGAGTTTCTCCAACACGGAGTTTCTCCAACAAGGACTTTCTCCAACACGGAGTTTCTCCGACACGGAGTTTCTCCGACACTGAGTTTCTCCGACACGGAGTTTCTCCAACACGGAGTTTCTCCGACACGGAGTTTCTCCGACACGGAGTTTCTCCAACACGGAGTTTCTCCAACACGGAGTTTCTCCGACACAGAGTTTCTCCGACACAGAGTTTTTCCAGCACCAAGTTTCTCCAACACGGAGTTTATCTAACAATAAGCTTCTCCAACACGGAGTTTCTCCGACACGGAGTCTCTCCGACACGGAGTTTCTCCAACACGGAGTTTCTCCAACACGGAGTTTCTCCGCCACAGACTTTCTCCGACACAGAGTTTCTCCGACACGGTGTTTCTCCGACACGGAGTTTCTCCAACACGGATTTTCTCCAACACGGAGTTTCTCCGACACAGACTTTATCGACACAGAGTTTCTCCGACACAGAGTTTCTCCAGCACGAAGTTTCTCCAACACAGAGTTTTTCGAACACGGAGTTTCTCCAGCGTGGAGTTTCTCCAACACAGAGTTGCTATAGCACGGAGTTTCTCCAACAAGGATTTTCTCCAACACGAAGTTTCTCCAACACGGAGTTTCTCCAACACGGAGTTTCTCCAACACGGGGTTTCTTCAACACGGAGTTTCTCCGACACGGAGTTTCTCCAACATGGAGTTTCTCCAACACGGCGTTACCCCAACACGAAGTTTCCCCAGCACGGAGTTTCTCCAACACGGAGTTTCTCCAACGCGGAGTTTCTTCAACAAGGGCTTTCTCCACGACGGAGTTTCTCCGACACGGAGTTTCTCCGACACTGAGTTTCTCCGACACGGAGTTTCTCCAACACGGAATTTCTCCGACACGGAGTTTCTCCAACACGGAGTTTCTCCGACACGGAGTTTCTCCAACACGGAGTTTCTCCGACACGGAGTTTCTCCGACACGGAGTTTCTCCAACGTGGAGTTTCTCCAACACGGCGTTTCCCCAACACGAAGTTTCCCCAGCACGGAGTTTCTCCAACGCGGAGTTTCTCCAACAAGGAGTTTCTCAAACAAGGTTTTTTCCAACAAGGAGATTCTCCAACGTGGAGTGTCTCAAACACGGAGTTTCTCTAGCACGGAGTTTCTCCAACACGGAGTTTTTCCAACACGAAGTTTCTCCAACACGGAGTTTCTCCAACACGGAGTTTCTCCAACACGGAGTTTCTCCAACACGGAGTTTCTCCGACACGGAGTTTCTCCGCCACGGAGTTTATCCAACATGGAGTTTCTCCAACACGTCGTTTCCTCAACACGAAGCTTCCCCAGCACGGAGTTTCTCCAACACGGAGTTTCTCCAACAAGGAGTTTCTCAAACAAGGTTTTTTCCAACAAGGAGATTCTCCAACGTGGAGTGTCTCCAACGCGGAGTTTCTCTAGCACGGAGTTTCTCCAACACGGAGTTTCTCTAACGTGGTGTTTCTCCAACACGGAGTTTCTCCAACACAGAGTTTCTCCAACAAGGAGTTTCTCCAACACGGAGTTTCCCCGACACGGAGTTTCTCCAACACGGAGTTTCTCCAACATGGAGTTTCTCCGACACGGAGATTCTCCAAGAGGGAGTTCCTCCAACACGGAGTTTCTCCGACATGGAGTTTCTCCAACACGGAGTTTCTCCGATACAGTTTCTACAACACGAAGTTTCTCCAGCACGAAGTTTCTCCATTACGGAGTTTCTCTAGCAATAAGTTTCTCCAACACAGAGTTTCTCCAACAAGGAGTTTCTCTAGCACAGAGTTTCTCCAACAAGGAATTTCTCCGACACAGAGTTTCTCCAACACGGAGTTTCTCCAACACGGAGTTTCTCCGACACGGAGTTTCTCTGACACAGTTTCTACAACACGGAGTTTCTCCAACACGGAGTTTCTAAAACACGGAGTTTCTCCAACACGGAGTTTCTCCAACACGGAGTTTCCCCGACACGGAGTTTCTCCAACACGGAGTTTCTCCAACATGGAGTTTCTCCGACACGGAGATTCTCCAAGACGGAGTTCCTCCAACACGGCGTTTCTCCGACACGGAGTTTCTCCGACACGGAGTTTCTCCAACACGGAGTTTCTCCGACACAGTTTCTACAACACGAAGTTTCTCCAGCACGAAGTTTCTCCATCACGGAGTTTCTCTAACAATAATTTTCTCCAACACAGAGTTTCTCCAACACGAAGTTTCTACAACATGGAGTTTTGCCAACACGAAGCTTCTACAACACGGAGTTTCTCCAACACGAAGTTTCTACAACATATCGTTTCTCTAACACTGAGTTTCTCCAACACGTAGTTCCTCCGACACGGAGTTTCTCCGACACGGAGTTTCTCCGACACGGAGTTTCTCCAACACGGAGTTTCTCCAACACGGAGTTTCTCCGACACAGAGTTTCTCCGACACAGAGTTTCTCCAGCACGAAGTATCTCCAACACGGAGTTTATCTAACAATAAGTTTCTCCAACACGGAGTTTCTCCGACACGGAGTCTCTCCGACACGGAGTTTCTCCAACACGGAGTTTCTCCAACACGGAGTTTCTCCGCCACAGACTTTCTCCGACACAGAGTTTCTCCGACACGGTGTTTCTCCGACACGGAGTTTCTCCAACACGGATTTTCTCCAACACGGAGTTTCTCCGACACAGACTTTATCGACACAGAGTTTCTCCGACACAGAGTTTCTCCAGCACGAAGTTTCTCCAACACGGAGTTTTTCGAACACGGAGTTTCTCCAGCGTGGAGTTTCTCCAACACGGAGTTGCTATAGCACGGAGTTTCTCCAACAAGGATTTTCTCCAACACGAAGTTTCTCCAACACGGAGTTTCTCCAACACGGAGTTTCTCCAACACGGGGTTTCTTCAACACGGAGTTTCTCCGACACGGAGTTTCTCCAACATGGAGTTTCTCCAACACGGCGTTACCCCAACACGAAGTTTCCCCAGCACGGAGTTTCTCCAACACGGAGTTTCTCCAACGCGGAGTTTCTTCAACAAGGAGCTTTCTCCAACACGGAGTTTCTCCGACACGGAGTTTCTCCGAGCACGGAGTTTCTCCGACACGGAGTTTCTCCAACACGGAGTTTCTCCGACACGGAGTTTCTCCAACACGGAGTTTCTCCGACACGGAGTTTCTCCAACACGGAGTTTCTCCGACACGGAGTTTCTCCGACACGGAGTTTCTCCAACGCGGAGTTTCTCCAACACGGCGTTTCTCCAACACGAAGTTTCCCCAGCACGGAGTTTCTCCAACGCGGAGTTTCTCCAACAAGGAGTTTCTCAAAGAAGGTTTTTCCAACAAGGAGATTCTCCAACGTGGAGTGTCTCCAACACGGAGTTTCTCTAGCACGGAGTTTCTCCAACACGGAGTTTTTCCAACACGAAGTTTCTCCAACACGGAGTTTCTCCAACACGGAGTTTCTCCAACACGGAGTTTCTCCGACACGGAGTTTCTCCGCCACGGAGTTTCTCCAACATGGAGTTTCTCCAACACGTCGTTTCCTCAACACGAAGTTTCCCCAGCACGGAGTTTCTCCAACACGGAGTTTCTCCAACACGGAGTTTCTCCAACAAGGAGTTTCTCAAACAAGGTTTTTTCCAACAAGGAGATTCTCCAACGTGGAGTGTCTCCAACGCGGAGTTTCTCTAGCACGGAGTTTCTCCAACACGGAGTTTCTCTAACATGGAGTTTCTCCAACACGGAGTTTCTCCAACACGAGTTTCTCCAACACGGAGTTTCTCCAACACGGAGTTTCTCCGACACGGAGTTTCTCCAACACGGAGTTTCTCCAACACGGAGTTTCTCCGACACGGAGTTTCTCCACGACGGAGTTCCTCCAACACGGAGTTTCTCCGACATGGAGTTTCTCCAACACGGAGTTTCTCCGATACAGTTTCTACAACACGAAGTTTCTCCAGCACGAAGTTTCTCCATTACGGAGTTTCTCTAGCAAGAAGTTTCTCCAACACGGAGTTTCTCCAACAAGGAGTTTCTCCAGCACGGAGTTTCTCCAACACGGAATTTCTCCGACACAGAGTTTCTCCAACACGGAGTTTCTCCAACACGGAGTTTCTCCGACACGGAGTTTCTCTGACACAGTTTCTACAACACGGAGTTTCTCCAACACGGAGTTTCTCCAACACGGAGTTTCTCCAACACGGAGTTTCTCCAACACGGAGTTTCTCCGACACGGAGTTTCTCCAACACGGAGTTTCTTCAACACGGAGTTTCTACAACATGGAGTTTCTCCATCACGGAGTTTCTACAACATAAAGTTTCTCCAACACGGAGTTTCTCCAACACGGAGTTTCTCCAACACGGACATTCTCCAACACGGACTTTCTCCAACACGGAGTTTCTCTAACACGGAGTTTCTCCAACACGGAGTTTCTCCAACACGGAGTTTCTCCAACACGAAGTTTCTCCAACATGGAGTTTCTCCAACACGGAGTTTCTCCGACACGGAGTTTCTCCAACACGGAGTTTCTCCAACACGACGTTTCCTCGACACGGAGTTTCTCCAACACGGAGTTTCTCCAACACGGAGTTTCTCCAACACGGAGTTTCTCCGACACGGTGTTTCTCCAACACGGAGTTTCTCCGACACGTGGAGTGTCTCCGACGCGGAGTTTCTCCGAGCACGGCGTTTCCCCAACACGAAGTTTCCCCAGCACGGAGTTTCTCCAACACGGAGTTTCTCCAACACGGAGTTTCTCCAACAAGGACTTTCTCCAACACGGAGTTTCTCCGACACGGAGTTTCTCCGACACTGAGTTTCTCCGACACGGAGTTTCTCCAACACGGAGTTTCTCCGACACAGAGTTTCTCCGACACAGAGTTTCTCCAACACGAAGTTTCTCCGACACGGAGTTTCTCCAACGTGGAATTTTTCCAACACGGCGTTTCCCCAACACGAAGTTTCCCCAGCACGGAGTTTCTCCAACACGGAGTTTCTCCAACAAGGAGTTTCTCAAACAAGGTTTTTTCCAACAAGGAGATTCTCCAACGTGGAGTGTCTCCAACGCGGAGTTTCTCTAGCACGGAGTTTCTCCAACACGAAGTTTCTCCAACACGAAGTTTCTCCAACACGCAGTTTCTCCAACACGGAGTTTCTCCAACACGGAGTTTCTCCAACACGGAGTTTCTCCGCCACGGAGTTTCTCCAACATGGAGTTTCTCCAACACGGCGTTTCCCCAACACGAAGTTTCCCCAGCACGGAGTTTCTCCAACACGGAGTTTCTCCAACAACGGACATTCTCCAACACGGAGTTTCTCCAACATGGAGTTTCTCTAACACGGAGTTTCTCCAACACGGAGTTTCTCCAACACGGAGTTTCTTCAACACGGAGTTTCTCCAACACGGAGTTTCTCCAACACGGAGTTTCTACAACATAAAGTTTCTCCAACACGGAGTTTCTCCAACAAGTTTTCTCCAACAAGGACTTTCTCCAACACGGAGTTTCTCCGACACGGAGTTTCTCCAATACGGAGTTTCTCCGACACGGAGTTTCTCCAACACGGAGTTTCTCCGACACGGAGTTTCTCCGACACTGAGTTTCTCCGACACGGAGTTTCTCCAACACGGAGTTTCTCCGACACAGAGTTTCTCCGACACAGAGTTTCTCCAACACAAAGTTTCTCCGACACGGAGTTTCTCCAACGTGGAATTTTTCCTACACGGCGTTTCCCCAACACGAAGTTTCCCCAGCACGGAGTTTCTCCAACACGGAGTTTCTCCAACACGGAGTTTCTCCAACAAGGACTTTCTCCAACACGGAGTTTCTCCGACACGGAGTTTCTCCGACACTGAGTTTCTCCGACACGGAGTTTCTCCAACACGGAGTTTCTCCGACACAGAGTTTCTCCGACACAGAGTTTCTCCAACACGAAGTTTCTCCGACACGGAGTTTCTCCAACGTGGAATTTTTCCAACACGGCGTTTCCCCAACACGAAGTTTCCCCAGCACGGAGTTTCTCCAACACGGAGTTTCTCCAACAAGGAGTTTCTCAAACAAGGTTTTTTCCAACAAGGAGATTCTCCAACGTGGAGTGTCTCCAACGCGGAGTTTCTCTAGCACGGAGTTTCTCCAACACGAAGTTTCTCCAACACGAAGTTTCTCCAACACGCAGTTTCTCCAACACGGAGTTTCTCCAACACGGAGTTTCTCCAACACGGAGTTTCTCCGACACGGAGTTTCTCCGCCACGGAGTTTATCCAACATGGAGTTTCTCCAACACGGCGTTTCCCCAACACGAAGTTTCCCCAGCACGAAGTTTCTCCAACACGGAGTTTGTCCAACAAGGAGTTTCTCAAACAAGGTTTTTCCAACAAGGAGATTCTCCAACGTGGAGTGTCTCAAACACGGAGTTTCTCTAGCACGGAGTTTCTCCAACACGGAGATTCTCCAACAAGGACTTTCTCCAAACGGAGTTTCTCCGACACGGAGTTTCTCCGACACTGAGTTTCTCCAACACAGAGTTCCTCCAACACGGAGTTTTTCGATCACGGAGATTCTCCAGCGCGGAGTTTCTCCAACACGGGGTTGCTATAGCAAGGAGTTTCTCCAACAAGGATTTTCTCCAACACGAAGTTTCTCCAACACGGAGTTTCTCCAACACGGAGTTTCTCCAACACGGAGTTTCTCCAACACGGAGTTTCTACAACACGGAGTTTCTACAACACAGAGTTTCTGCAACAGGGAGTTTCTCCAACAAAGAGGTTTCCAACAGGGAGTTTCTCCAACATGAACTTTCTCCAACAGGGAGTTCATTAAACAGGGAGTTTCTAAGACATAGTGTTTTTCTAAAATGAAGTTTCTACAACAGGGATTTTCTCCAACACGGAGTTTCTCTAACGTGGTGTTTCTCCAACACAGAGTTTCTCAAACAAGGTTTTTTCCAACAAGGAGATTTTCCAACGTGGAGTGTCTCAAACACGGAGTTTCTCTGGCACGGAGTTTCTCCAACACGGAGTTTTTTCATCACGAAGTTTCTCCAACACGGAGTTTCTCCAACACGGAGTTTCTCCAACACGGAGTTTCTCCAACACGGAGTTTCTCCGACACGGAGTTTCTCCGCCGCGGAGTTTATCCAACATGGAGTTTCTCCAACACGTCGTTTCCCCAACACGAAGTTTCCCCAGCACGGAGTTTCTCCAACATGGAGTTTCTCCAACAAGGAGTTTCTCAAACAAGGTTTTTCTAACAAGGAGATTCTCCAACGTGGAGTGTCTCAAACACGGAGTTTCTCTAGCACGGAGTTTCTCCAACAGGGATTTTCTCCAACACGGAGTTTCTCTAACGTGGTGTTTCTCCAACACGGAGTTTCTCCAACACAGAGTTTCTCCAACAAGGAGTTTCTCCAACACGGAGTTTCTCCAGCGCGGAGTTTCTCCAGCGCAGAGTTTCTCCAACACGGAGTTGCTATAGCACGGAGTTTCTCCAACAAGGATTTTCTCCAACACGGACTTTCTCCAACACGGAGTTTCTCCAACACGGAGTTTCCCCGACACGGAGTTTCTCCAACACGGAGTTTCTCCAACATGGAGTTTCTCCGACACGGAGATTCTCCAAGAGGGAGTTCCTCCAACACGGAGTTTCTCCGACATGGAGTTTCTCCAACACGGAGTTTCTCCGATACAGTTTCTACAACACGAAGTTTCTCCAGCACGAAGTTTCTCCATTACGGAGTTTCTCTAGCAATAAGTTTCTCCAACACAGAGTTTCTCCAACAAGGAGTTTCTCTAGCACAGAGTTTCTCCAACAAGGAATTTCTCCGACACAGAGTTTCTCCAACACGGAGTTTCTCCAACACGGAGTTTCTCCGACACGGAGTTTCTCTGACACAGTTTCTACAACACGGAGTTTCTCCAACACGGAGTTTCTAAAACACGGAGTTTCTCCAACACGGAGTTTCTCCAACACGGAGTTTCCCCGACACGGAGTTTCTCCAACACGGAGTTTCTCCAACATGGAGTTTCTCCGACACGGAGATTCTCCAAGACGGAGTTCCTCCAACACGGCGTTTCTCCGACACGGAGTTTCTCCGACACGGAGTTTCTCCAACACGGAGTTTCTCCGACACAGTTTCTACAACACGAAGTTTCTCCAGCACGAAGTTTCTCCATCACGGAGTTTCTCTAACAATAATTTTCTCCAACACAGAGTTTCTCCAACACGAAGTTTCTACAACATGGAGTTTTGCCAACACGAAGCTTCTACAACACGGAGTTTCTCCAACACGAAGTTTCTACAACATATCGTTTCTCTAACACTGAGTTTCTCCAACACGTAGTTCCTCCGACACGGAGTTTCTCCGACACGGAGTTTCTCCGACACGGAGTTTCTCCAACACGGAGTTTCTCCAACACGGAGTTTCTCCGACACAGAGTTTCTCCGACACAGAGTTTCTCCAGCACGAAGTATCTCCAACACGGAGTTTATCTAACAATAAGTTTCTCCAACACGGAGTTTCTCCGACACGGAGTCTCTCCGACACGGAGTTTCTCCAACACGGAGTTTCTCCAACACGGAGTTTCTCCGCCACAGACTTTCTCCGACACAGAGTTTCTCCGACACGGTGTTTCTCCGACACGGAGTTTCTCCAACACGGATTTTCTCCAACACGGAGTTTCTCCGACACAGACTTTATCGACACAGAGTTTCTCCGACACAGAGTTTCTCCAGCACGAAGTTTCTCCAACACGGAGTTTTTCGAACACGGAGTTTCTCCAGCGTGGAGTTTCTCCAACACGGAGTTGCTATAGCACGGAGTTTCTCCAACAAGGATTTTCTCCAACACGAAGTTTCTCCAACACGGAGTTTCTCCAACACGGAGTTTCTCCAACACGGGGTTTCTTCAACACGGAGTTTCTCCGACACGGAGTTTCTCCAACATGGAGTTTCTCCAACACGGCGTTACCCCAACACGAAGTTTCCCCAGCACGGAGTTTCTCCAACACGGAGTTTCTCCAACGCGGAGTTTCTTCAACAAGGGCTTTCTCCAACACGGAGTTTCTCCGACACGGAGTTTCTCCGACACTGAGTTTCTCCGACACGGAGTTTCTCCAACACGGAGTTTCTCCGACACGGAGTTTCTCCAACACGGAGTTTCTCCGACACGGAGTTTCTCCAACACGGAGTTTCTCCGACACGGAGTTTCTCCGACACGGAGTTTCTCCAACGTGGAGTTTCTCCAACACGGCGTTTCCCCAACACGAAGTTTCCCCAGCACGGAGTTTCTCCAACGCGGAGTTTCTCCAACAAGGAGTTTCTCAAAGAAGGTTTTTCCAACAAGGAGATTCTCCAACGTGGAGTGTCTCAAACACGGAGTTTCTCTAGCACGGAGTTTCTCCAACACGGAGTTTTTCCAACACGAAGTTTCTCCAACACGGAGTTTCTCCAACACGGAGTTTCTCCAACACGGAGTTTCTCCGACACGGAGTTTCTCCGCCACGGAGTTTATCCAACATGGAGTTTCTCCAACACGTCGTTTCCTCAACACGAAGTTTCCCCAGCACGGAGTTTCTCCAACACGGAGTTTCTCCAACACGGAGTTTCTCCAACAAGGAGTTTCTCAAACAAGGTTTTTTCCAACAAGGAGATTCTCCAACGTGGAGTGTCTCCAACGCGGAGTTTCTCTAGCACGGAGTTTCTCCAACACGGAGTTTCTCTAACGTGGTGTTTCTCCAACACGGAGTTTCTCCAACACAGAGTTTCTCCAACAAGGATTTTCTCCAACACGGAGTTTCCCCGACACGGAGTTTCTCCAACACGGAGTTTCTCCAACATGGAGTTTCTCCGACACGGAGATTCTCCAAGAGGGAGTTCCTCCAACACGGAGTTTCTCCGACATGGAGTTTCTCCAACACGGAGTTTCTCCGATACAGTTTCTACAACACGAAGTTTCTCCAGCACGAAGTTTCTCCATTACGGAGTTTCTCTAGCAATAAGTTTCTCCAACACAGAGTTTCTCCAACAAGGAGTTTCTCCAGCACAGAGTTTCTCCAACAAGGAATTTCTCCGACACAGAGTTTCTCCAACACGGAGTTTCTCCAACACGGAGTTTCTCCGACACGGAGTTTCTCTGACACAGTTTCTACAACACGGAGTTTCTCCAACACGGAGTTTCTAAAACACGGAGTTTCTCCAACACGGAGTTTCTCCAACACGGAGTTTCTCCGACACGGAGTTTCTCCAACACGGAGTTTCTTCAACACGGAGTTTCTACAACATGGAGTTTCTCCATCACGGAGTTTCTACAACATAAAGTTTCTCCAACACGGAGTTTCTCCAACACGGAGTTTCTCCAACACGGACATTCTCCAACACGGACTTTCTCCAACATGGAGTTTCTCTAACACGGAGTTTCTCCAACACGGAGTTTCTCCAACACGGAGTTTCTTCAACACGAAGTTTCTACAACATGGAGTTTCTCCAACACGGAGTTTCTACAACATAAAGTTTCTCCAACACGGAGTTTCTCCAATACGAAGTTTCGTCGACATGGAGTTTCTCCAACATAGAGTTTCTCCAACACGTAGTTTCTCCAATACGGAGTTTCTCCGACACGGAGTTTCTCCAACACGGAGTTTCTCCGACACGGAGTTTCTCCGACACTGAGTTTCTCCGACACGGCGTTTCCCCAACACGAAGTTTCCCCAGCACGGAGTTTCTCCAACACGGAGTTTCTCCAACACGGAGTTTCTCCAACAAGGACTTTCTCCAACACGGAGTTTCTCCGACACGGAGTTTCTCCGACACTGAGTTTCTCCGACACGGAGTTTCTCCAACACGGAGTTTCTCCGACACAGAGTTTCTCCGACACAGAGTTTCTCCAACACGAAGTTTCTCCGACACGGAGTTTCTCCAACGTGGAATTTTTCCAACACGGCGTTTCCCCAACACGAAGTTTCCCCAGCACGGAGTTTCTCCAACACGGAGTTTCTCCAACAAGGAGTTTCTCAAACAAGGTTTTTTCCAACAAGGAGATTCTCCAACGTGGAGTGTCTCCAACGCGGAGTTTCTCTAGCACGGAGTTTCTCCAACACGAAGTTTCTCCAACACGAAGTTTCTCCAACACGCAGTTTCTCCAACACGGAGTTTCTCCAACACGGAGTTTCTCCAACACGGAGTTTCTCCGCCACGGAGTTTATCCAACATGGAGTTTCTCCAACACGGCGTTTCCCCAACACGAAGTTTCCCCAGCACGAAGTTTCTCCAACACGGAGTTTGTCCAACAAGGAGTTTCTCAAACAAGGTTTTTCCAACAAGGAGATTCTCCAACGTGGAGTGTCTCAAACACGGAGTTTCTCTAGCACGGAGTTTCTCCAACACGGAGATTCTCCAACAAGGACTTTCTCCAAACGGAGTTTCTCCGACACGGAGTTTCTCCGACACTGAGTTTCTCCAACACAGAGTTCTTCCAACACGGAGTTTTTCGATCACGGAGATTCTCCAGCGCGGAGTTTCTCCAACACGGGGTTGCTATAGCACGGAGTTTCTCCAACAAGGATTTTCTCCAACAAGGACTTTCTCCAACACGGAGTTTCTCCGACACGGAGTTTCTCCAATACGGAGTTTCTCCGACACGGAGTTTCTCCAACACGGAGTTTCTCCGACACGGAGTTTCTCCGACACTGAGTTTCTCCGACACGGAGTTTCTCCAACACGGAGTTTCTCCGACACAGAGTTTCTCCGACACAGAGTTTCTCCAACACAAAGTTTCTCCGACACGGAGTTTCTCCAACGTGGAATTTTTCCTACACGGCGTTTCCCCAACACGAAGTTTCCCCAGCACGGAGTTTCTCCAACACGGAGTTTCTCCAACACGGAGTTTCTCCAACAAGGACTTTCTCCAACACGGAGTTTCTCCGACACGGAGTTTCTCCGACACTGAGTTTCTCCGACACGGAGTTTCTCCAACACGGAGTTTCTCCGACACAGAGTTTCTCCGACACAGAGTTTCTCCAACACGAAGTTTCTCCGACACGGAGTTTCTCCAACGTGGAATTTTTCCAACACGGCGTTTCCCCAACACGAAGTTTCCCCAGCACGGAGTTTCTCCAACACGGAGTTTCTCCAACAAGGAGTTTCTCAAACAAGGTTTTTTCCAACAAGGAGATTCTCCAACGTGGAGTGTCTCCAACGCGGAGTTTCTCTAGCACGGAGTTTCTCCAACACGAAGTTTCTCCAACACGAAGTTTCTCCAACACGCAGTTTCTCCAACACGGAGTTTCTCCAACACGGAGTTTCTCCAACACGGAGTTTCTCCGACACGGAGTTTCTCCGCCACGGAGTTTATCCAACATGGAGTTTCTCCAACACGGCGTTTCCCCAACACGAAGTTTCCCCAGCACGAAGTTTCTCCAACACGGAGTTTGTCCAACAAGGAGTTTCTCAAACAAGGTTTTTCCAACAAGGAGATTCTCCAACGTGGAGTGTCTCAAACACGGAGTTTCTCTAGCACGGAGTTTCTCCAACACGGAGATTCTCCAACAAGGACTTTCTCCAAACGGAGTTTCTCCGACACGGAGTTTCTCCGACACTGAGTTTCTCCAACACAGAGTTCCTCCAACACGGAGTTTTTCGATCACGGAGATTCTCCAGCGCGGAGTTTCTCCAACACGGGGTTGCTATAGCAAGGAGTTTCTCCAACAAGGATTTTCTCCAACACGAAGTTTCTCCAACACGGAGTTTCTCCAACACGGAGTTTCTCCAACACGGAGTTTCTCCAACACGGAGTTTCTACAACACGGAGTTTCTACAACACAGAGTTTCTGCAACAGGGAGTTTCTCCAACAAAGAGGTTTCCAACAGGGAGTTTCTCCAACATGAACTTTCTCCAACAGGGAGTTCATTAAACAGGGAGTTTCTAAGACATAGTGTTTTTCTAAAATGAAGTTTCTACAACAGGGATTTTCTCCAACACGGAGTTTCTCTAACGTGGTGTTTCTCCAACACAGAGTTTCTCAAACAAGGTTTTTTCCAACAAGGAGATTTTCCAACGTGGAGTGTCTCAAACACGGAGTTTCTCTGGCACGGAGTTTCTCCAACACGGAGTTTTTTCATCACGAAGTTTCTCCAACACGGAGTTTCTCCAACACGGAGTTTCTCCAACACGGAGTTTCTCCAACACGGAGTTTCTCCGACACGGAGTTTCTCCGCCGCGGAGTTTATCCAACATGGAGTTTCTCCAACACGTCGTTTCCCCAACACGAAGTTTCCCCAGCACGGAGTTTCTCCAACATGGAGTTTCTCCAACAAGGAGTTTCTCAAACAAGGTTTTTCTAACAAGGAGATTCTCCAACGTGGAGTGTCTCAAACACGGAGTTTCTCTAGCACGGAGTTTCTCCAACAGGGATTTTCTCCAACACGGAGTTTCTCTAACGTGGTGTTTCTCCAACACGGAGTTTCTCCAACACAGAGTTTCTCCAACAAGGAGTTTCTCCAACACGGAGTTTCTCCAGCGCGGAGTTTCTCCAGCGCAGAGTTTCTCCAACACGGAGTTGCTATAGCACGGAGTTTCTCCAACAAGGATTTTCTCCAACACGGACTTTCTCCAACACGGAGTTTCTCCAACACGGAGTTTCCCCGACACGGAGTTTCTCCAACACGGAGTTTCTCCAACATGGAGTTTCTCCGACACGGAGATTCTCCAAGAGGGAGTTCCTCCAACACGGAGTTTCTCCGACATGGAGTTTCTCCAACACGGAGTTTCTCCGATACAGTTTCTACAACACGAAGTTTCTCCAGCACGAAGTTTCTCCATTACGGAGTTTCTCTAGCAATAAGTTTCTCCAACACAGAGTTTCTCCAACAAGGAGTTTCTCTAGCACAGAGTTTCTCCAACAAGGAATTTCTCCGACACAGAGTTTCTCCAACACGGAGTTTCTCCAACACGGAGTTTCTCCGACACGGAGTTTCTCTGACACAGTTTCTACAACACGGAGTTTCTCCAACACGGAGTTTCTAAAACACGGAGTTTCTCCAACACGGAGTTTCTCCAACACGGAGTTTCCCCGACACGGAGTTTCTCCAACACGGAGTTTCTCCAACATGGAGTTTCTCCGACACGGAGATTCTCCAAGACGGAGTTCCTCCAACACGGCGTTTCTCCGACACGGAGTTTCTCCGACACGGAGTTTCTCCAACACGGAGTTTCTCCGACACAGTTTCTACAACACGAAGTTTCTCCAGCACGAAGTTTCTCCATCACGGAGTTTCTCTAACAATAATTTTCTCCAACACAGAGTTTCTCCAACACGAAGTTTCTACAACATGGAGTTTTGCCAACACGAAGCTTCTACAACACGGAGTTTCTCCAACACGAAGTTTCTACAACATATCGTTTCTCTAACACTGAGTTTCTCCAACACGTAGTTCCTCCGACACGGAGTTTCTCCGACACGGAGTTTCTCCGACACGGAGTTTCTCCAACACGGAGTTTCTCCAACACGGAGTTTCTCCGACACAGAGTTTCTCCGACACAGAGTTTCTCCAGCACGAAGTATCTCCAACACGGAGTTTATCTAACAATAAGTTTCTCCAACACGGAGTTTCTCCGACACGGAGTCTCTCCGACACGGAGTTTCTCCAACACGGAGTTTCTCCAACACGGAGTTTCTCCGCCACAGACTTTCTCCGACACAGAGTTTCTCCGACACGGTGTTTCTCCGACACGGAGTTTCTCCAACACGGATTTTCTCCAACACGGAGTTTCTCCGACACAGACTTTATCGACACAGAGTTTCTCCGACACAGAGTTTCTCCAGCACGAAGTTTCTCCAACACGGAGTTTTTCGAACACGGAGTTTCTCCAGCGTGGAGTTTCTCCAACACGGAGTTGCTATAGCACGGAGTTTCTCCAACAAGGATTTTCTCCAACACGAAGTTTCTCCAACACGGAGTTTCTCCAACACGGAGTTTCTCCAACACGGGGTTTCTTCAACACGGAGTTTCTCCGACACGGAGTTTCTCCAACATGGAGTTTCTCCAACACGGCGTTACCCCAACACGAAGTTTCCCCAGCACGGAGTTTCTCCAACACGGAGTTTCTCCAACGCGGAGTTTCTTCAACAAGGGCTTTCTCCAACACGGAGTTTCTCCGACACGGAGTTTCTCCGACACTGAGTTTCTCCGACACGGAGTTTCTCCAACACGGAGTTTCTCCGACACGGAGTTTCTCCAACACGGAGTTTCTCCGACACGGAGTTTCTCCAACACGGAGTTTCTCCGACACGGAGTTTCTCCGACACGGAGTTTCTCCAACGTGGAGTTTCTCCAACACGGCGTTTCCCCAACACGAAGTTTCCCCAGCACGGAGTTTCTCCAACGCGGAGTTTCTCCAACAAGGAGTTTCTCAAAGAAGGTTTTTCCAACAAGGAGATTCTCCAACGTGGAGTGTCTCAAACACGGAGTTTCTCTAGCACGGAGTTTCTCCAACACGGAGTTTTTCCAACACGAAGTTTCTCCAACACGGAGTTTCTCCAACACGGAGTTTCTCCAACACGGAGTTTCTCCGACACGGAGTTTCTCCGCCACGGAGTTTATCCAACATGGAGTTTCTCCAACACGTCGTTTCCTCAACACGAAGTTTCCCCAGCACGGAGTTTCTCCAACACGGAGTTTCTCCAACACGGAGTTTCTCCAACAAGGAGTTTCTCAAACAAGGTTTTTTCCAACAAGGAGATTCTCCAACGTGGAGTGTCTCCAACGCGGAGTTTCTCTAGCACGGAGTTTCTCCAACACGGAGTTTCTCTAACGTGGTGTTTCTCCAACACGGAGTTTCTCCAACACAGAGTTTCTCCAACAAGGATTTTCTCCAACACGGAGTTTCCCCGACACGGAGTTTCTCCAACACGGAGTTTCTCCAACATGGAGTTTCTCCGACACGGAGATTCTCCAAGAGGGAGTTCCTCCAACACGGAGTTTCTCCGACATGGAGTTTCTCCAACACGGAGTTTCTCCGATACAGTTTCTACAACACGAAGTTTCTCCAGCACGAAGTTTCTCCATTACGGAGTTTCTCTAGCAATAAGTTTCTCCAACACAGAGTTTCTCCAACAAGGAGTTTCTCCAGCACAGAGTTTCTCCAACAAGGAATTTCTCCGACACAGAGTTTCTCCAACACGGAGTTTCTCCAACACGGAGTTTCTCCGACACGGAATTTCTCTGACACAGTTTCTACAACACGGAGTTTCTCCAACACGGAGTTTCTAAAACACGGAGTTTCTCCAACACGGAGTTTCTCCAACACGGAGTTTCTCCAACACGGAGTTTCTTCAACACGGAGTTTCTACAACATGGAGTTTCTCCATCACGGAGTTTCTACAACATAAAGTTTCTCCAACACGGAGTTTCTCCAACACGGAGTTTCTCCAACACGGACATTCTCCAACACGGACTTTCTCCAACATGGAGTTTCTCTAACACGGAGTTTCTCCAACACGGAGTTTCTCCAACACGGAGTTTCTTCAACACGAAGTTTCTACAACATGGAGTTTCTCCAACACGGAGTTTCTACAACATAAAGTTTCTCCAACACGGAGTTTCTCCAATACGAAGTTTCGTCGACATGGAGTTTCTCCAACATAGAGTTTCTCCAACACGTAGTTTCTCCAATACGGAGTTTCTCCGACACGGAGTTTCTCCAACACGGAGTTTCTCCGACACGGAGTTTCTCCGACACTGAGTTTCTCCGACACGGCGTTTCCCCAACACGAAGTTTCCCCAGCACGGAGTTTCTCCAACACGGAGTTTCTCCAACACGGAGTTTCTCCAACAAGGACTTTCTCCAACACGGAGTTTCTCCGACACGGAGTTTCTCCGACACTGAGTTTCTCCGACACGGAGTTTCTCCAACACGGAGTTTCTCCGACACAGAGTTTCTCCGACACAGAGTTTCTCCAACACGAAGTTTCTCCGACACGGAGTTTCTCCAACGTGGAATTTTTCCAACACGGCGTTTCCCCAACACGAAGTTTCCCCAGCACGGAGTTTCTCCAACACGGAGTTTCTCCAACAAGGAGTTTCTCAAACAAGGTTTTTTCCAACAAGGAGATTCTCCAACGTGGAGTGTCTCCAACGCGGAGTTTCTCTAGCACGGAGTTTCTCCAACACGAAGTTTCTCCAACACGAAGTTTCTCCAACACGCAGTTTCTCCAACACGGAGTTTCTCCAACACGGAGTTTCTCCAACACGGAGTTTCTCCGCCACGGAGTTTATCCAACATGGAGTTTCTCCAACACGGCGTTTCCCCAACACGAAGTTTCCCCAGCACGAAGTTTCTCCAACACGGAGTTTGTCCAACAAGGAGTTTCTCAAACAAGGTTTTTCCAACAAGGAGATTCTCCAACGTGGAGTGTCTCAAACACGGAGTTTCTCTAGCACGGAGTTTCTCCAACACGGAGATTCTCCAACAAGGACTTTCTCCAAACGGAGTTTCTCCGACACGGAGTTTCTCCGACACTGAGTTTCTCCAACACAGAGTTCCTCCAACACGGAGTTTTTCGATCACGGAGATTCTCCAGCGCGGAGTTTCTCCAACACGGGGTTGCTATAGCACGGAGTTTCTCCAACAAGGATTTTCTCCAACACGAAGTTTCTCCAACACGGAGTTTCTCCAACACGGAGTTTCTCCAACACGGAGTTTCTACAACACGGAGTTTCTACAACACAGAGTTTCTGCAACAGGGAGTTTCTCCAACAAAGAGGTTTCCAACAGGGAGTTTCTCCAACATGAACTTTCTCCAACACGGAGTTCATTAAACAGGGAGTTTCTAAGACATAGTGTTTTTCTAAAATGAAGTTTCTACAACAGGGATTTTCTCCAACACGGAGTTTCTCTAACGTGGTGTTTCTCCAACACAGAGTTTCTCAAACAAGGTTTTTTCCAACAAGGAGATTTTCCAACGTGGAGTGTCTCAAACACGGAGTTTCTCTGGCACGGAGTTTCTCCAACACGGAGTTTTTTCATCACGAAGTTTCTCCAACACGGAGTTTCTCCAACACGGAGTTTCTCCAACACGGAGTTTCTCCAACACGGAGTTTCTCCGACACGGAGTTTCTCCGCCGCGGAGTTTATCCAACATGGAGTTTCTCCAACACGTCGTTTCCCCAACACGAAGTTTCCCCAGCACGGAGTTTCTCCAACATGGAGTTTCTCCAACAAGGAGTTTCTCAAACAAGGTTTTTCTAACAAGGAGATTCTCCAACGTGGAGTGTCTCAAACACGGAGTTTCTCTAGCACGGAGTTTCTCCAACAGGGATTTCTCCAACACGGAGTTTCTCTAACGTGGTGTTTCTCCAACACGGAGTTTCTCCAACACAGAGTTTCTCCAACAAGGAGTTTCTCCAACACGGAGTTTCTCCAGCGCGGAGTTTCTCCAGCGCAGAGTTTCTCCAACACGGAGTTGCTATAGCACGGAGTTTCTCCAACAAGGATTTTCTCCAACACGGACTTTCTCCAACACGGAGTTTCTCCAACACGGAGTTTCCCCGACACGGAGTTTCTCCAACACGGAGTTTCTCCAACATGGAGTTTCTCCGACACGGAGATTCTCCAAGAGGGAGTTCCTCCAACACGGAGTTTCTCCGACATGGAGTTTCTCCAACACGGAGTTTCTCCGATACAGTTTCTACAACACGAAGTTTCTCCAGCACGAAGTTTCTCCATTACGGAGTTTCTCTAGCAATAAGTTTCTCCAACACAGAGTTTCTCCAACAAGGAGTTTCTCCAGCACAGAGTTTCTCCAACAAGGAATTTCTCCGACACAGAGTTTCTCCAACACGGAGTTTCTCCAACACGGAGTTTCTCCGACACGGAGTTTCTCTGACACAGTTTCTACAACACGGAGTTTCTCCAACACGGAGTTTCTAAAACACGGAGTTTCTCCAACACGGAGTTTCTCCAACAACTGAGTTTCTCCGACACGGAGTTTCTCCAACACTGAGTTTCTTCAACACGGAGTTTCTACAACATGGAGTTTCTCCATCACGGAGTTTCTACAACATAAAGTTTCTCCAACACGGAGTTTCTCCAACACGGAGTTTCTCCAACACGGACATTCTCCAACACGGACTTTCTCCAACATGGAGTTTCTCTAACACGGAGTTTCTCCAACACGGAGTTTCTCCAACACGGAGTTTCTTCAACACGAAGTTTCTCAACATGGAGTTTCTCCAACACGGAGTTTCTACAACATAAAATTTCTCCAACACGGAGTTTCTCCAATACGAAGTTTATTCGACATGGAGTTTCTCCAACATAAAGTTTCTCCAACACGGAGTTTCTCCAATACGGAGTTTCTCCGACACGGAGTTTCTCCAACACGGAGTTTCTCCAACACGGAGTTTCTCCAACGCGGAGTTTCTCCAACACGAAGTTTCTCCAGCGCGGAGTTTCTCCAACACAGAGTTCCTCCAACACGGAGTTTTTCGAACACGGAGTTTCTCCAGCGCGGAGTTTCTACAACACGGAGTTGCTATAGCACGGAGTTTCTCCAACAAGGATTTTCTCCAACACGAAGTTTCTCCAACACGAAGTTTCTCCAACACGGAGTTTCTCCAACACGGAGTTTCTCCGACACGGAGTTTCTCCGACACGGAGTTTCTCCAACACGGCGTTTCCCCAACACGAAGTTTCCCCAGCACGGAGTTTCTCCAACACGGAGTTTCTCCTACACGGAGTTTCTCCAACAAGGACTTTCTCCAACACGGAGTTTCTCCGACACGGAGTTTCTCCGACACAGATTTTCTCCGACACAGAGTTTCTCCAGCACGATGTTTCTCCAACACGGAGTTTATCTAACAATAAGTTTCTCCAACACGGAGTTTCTTCAACAAGGAGTTTCGCCAACACGAAGTTTCTACAACACGGAGTTTCTGCGATACGAAGTTTCTCCAACACGGAGCCTCTCCAACACGGAGTTTCTCCAACACGGAGTTTCTCACACACGGAGTTTCTAAAACACGGAGTTTCTGCAACACGGAGTTTCTCCAACACGGAGTTTCTCCAACACGGACATTCTCCAACACGGACTTTCTCCAACATGGAGTTTCTCTAACACGGAGTTTCTCCAACACGGAGTTTCTCCAACACGGAGTTTCTTCAACACGAAGTTTCTACAACATGGAGTTTCTCCAACACGGAGTTTCTACAACATAAAGTTTCTCCAACACGGAGTTTCTCCAATACGAAGTTTCTTCGACATGGAGTTTCTCCGACACGGAGTTTCTCCAACATGGAGTTTCTCCAACACGGCGTTACCCCAACACGAAGTTTCCCCAGCACGGAGTTTCTCAAACACGGAGTTTCTCCAACACGGAGTTTCTCCAACAAGGACTTTCTCCAACACGGAGTTTCTCCGACACGGAGTTTCTCCGACACTGAGTTTCTCCGACACGGAGTTTCTCCAACACGGAGCTTCTCCGACACGGAGTTTCTCCGACACAGAGTTTCTCCAACACGAAGTTTCTCCGACACGGAGTTTCTCCAACGTGGAGTTTTTCCAACACGGCGTTTCCCCAACACGAAGTTTCCCCAGCACGGAGTTTCTCCAACACGGAGTTTCTCCAACAAGGAGTTTCTCAAACAAGGTTTTTTCCAACAAGGAGATTCTCCAACGTGGAGTGTCTCCAACGCGGAGTTTCTCTAGCACGGAGTTTCTCCAACACGGAGTTTCTCCAACACGAAGTTTCTCCAACACGCAGTTTCTCCAACACGCAGTTTCTCCAACACGGAGTTTCTCCAACACGGAGTTTCTCCGACACGGAGTTTCTCCGCCACGGAGTTTATCCAACATGGAGTTTCTCCAACACGGCGTTTCCCCAACACGAAGTTTCCCCAGCACGGAGTTTCTCCAACACGGAGTTTCTCCAACAAGGAGTTTCTCAAACAAGGTTTTTCCAACAAGGAGATTCTCCAACGTGGAGTGTCTCAAACACGGAGTTTCTCTAGCACGGAGTTTCTCCAACACGGAGTTTCTCCAACAAGGACTTTCTCCAACACGGAGTTTCTCCGACACGGAGTTTCTCCGACACTGAGTTTCTCCAACACAGAGTTCCTCCAACACGGAGTTTTTCGATCACGGAGATTCTCCAGCGCGGAGTTTCTCCAACACGGGGTTGCTATCGCACGGAGTTTCTCCAACAAGGATTTTCTCCAACACGGAGTTTCTCCAACACGGAGTTTCTCCAACACGGAGTTTCCCCGACACGGAGTTTCTCCAACACGGAGTTTCTCCAACATGGAGTTTCTCCGACACGGAGATTCTCCAAGACGGAGTTCCTCCAACACGGCGTTTCTCCGACACGGAGTTTCTCCGACACGGAGTTTCTCCAACACGGAGTTTCTCCGACACAGTTTCTACAACACGAAGTTTCTCCAGCACGAAGTTTCTCCATCACGGAGTTTCTCTAACAATAATTTTCTCCAACACAGAGTTTCTCCAACACGAAGTTTCTACAACATGGAGTTTTGCCAACACGAAGCTTCTACAACACGGAGTTTCTCCAACACGAAGTTTCTACAACATATCGTTTCTCTAACACGGAGTTTCTCCAACACGTAGTTCCTCCGACACGGAGTTTCTCCGACACGGAGTTTCTCCGACACGGAGTTTCTCCGACACGGAGTTTCTCCAACACGCAGTTTCTCCAACACGGAGTTTCTCCGACACAGAGTTTCTCCGACACAGAGTTTCTCCAGCACGAAGTTTCTCCAACACGGAGTTTATCTAACAATAAGTTTCTCCAACACGGAGTTTCTCCGACACGGAGTCTCTCCGACACGGAGTTTCTCCAACACGGAGTTCCTCCGCCACAGACTTTCTCCGACACAGAGTTTCTCCGACACGGTGTTTCTCCGACACGGAGTTTCTCCAACACGGATTTTCTCCAACACGGAGTTTCTCCGACACAGACTTTATCGACACAGAGTTTCTCCGACACAGAGTTTCTCCAGCACGAAGTTTCTCCAACACGGAGTTTTTCGAACACGGAGTTTCTCCAGCGTGGAGTTTCTCCAACACGGAGTTGCTATAGCACGGAGTTTCTCCAACAAGGATTTTCTCCAACACGAAGTTTCTCCAACACGGAGTTTCTCCAACACGGAGTTTCTCCAACACGGGGTTTCTTCAACACGGAGTTTCTCCGACACGGAGTTTCTCCAACATGGAGTTTCTCCAACACGGCGTTACCCCAACACGAAGTTTCCCCAGCACGGAGTTTCTCCAACACGGAGTTTCTCCAACGCGGAGTTTCTTCAACAAGGGCTTTCTCCAACACGGAGTTTCTCCGACACGGAGTTTCTCCGACACTGAGTTTCTCCGACACGGAGTTTCTCCAACACGGAGTTTCTCCGACACGGAGTTTCTCCAACACGGAGTTTCTCCGACACGGAGTTTCTCCAACACGGAGTTTCTCCGACACGGAGTTTCTCCGACACGGAGTTTCTCCAACGTGGAGTTTCTCCAACACGGCGTTTCCCCAACACGAAGTTTCCCCAGCACGGAGTTTCTCCAACGCGGAGTTTCTCCAACAAGGAGTTTCTCAAAGAAGGTTTTTTCCAACAAGGAGATTCTCCAACGTGGAGTGTCTCAAACACGGAGTTTCTCTAGCACGGAGTTTCTCCAACACGGAGTTTTTCCAACACGAAGTTTCTCCAACACGGAGTTTCTCCAACACGGAGTTTCTCCAACACGGAGTTTCTCCAACACGGAGTTTCTCCGACACGGAGTTTCTCCGCCACGGAGTTTATCCAACATGGAGTTTCTCCAACACGTCGTTTCCTCAACACGAAGTTTCCCCAGCACGGAGTTTCTCCAACACGGAGTTTCTCCAACACGGAGTTTCTCCAACAAGGAGTTTCTCAAACAAGGTTTTTTCCAACAAGGAGATTCTCCAACGTGGAGTGTCTCCAACGCGGAGTTTCTCTAGCACGGAGTTTCTCCAACACGGAGTTTCTCTAACGTGGTGTTTCTCCAACACGGAGTTTCTCCAACACAGAGTTTCTCCAACAAGGATTTTCTCCAACACGGAGTTTCCCCGACACGGAGTTTCTCCAACACGGAGTTTCTCCAACATGGAGTTTCTCCGACACGGAGATTCTCCAAGAGGGAGTTCCTCCAACACGGAGTTTCTCCGACATGGAGTTTCTCCAACACGGAGTTTCTCCGATACAGTTTCTACAACACGAAGTTTCTCCAGCACGAAGTTTCTCCATTACGGAGTTTCTCTAGCAATAAGTTTCTCCAACACAGAGTTTCTCCAACAAGGAGTTTCTCCAGCACAGAGTTTCTCCAACAAGGAATTTCTCCGACACAGAGTTTCTCCAACACGGAGTTTCTCCAACACGGAGTTTCTCCGACACGGAGTTTCTCTGACACAGTTTCTACAACACGGAGTTTCTCCAACACGGAGTTTCTAAAACACGGAGTTTCTCCAACACGGTGTTTCTCCAACACGGAGTTTCTCCGACACGGAGTTTCTCCAACACGGAGTTTCTTCAACACGGAGTTTCTACAACATGGAGTTTCTCCATCACGGAGTTTCTACAACATAAAGTTTCTCCAACACGGAGTTTCTCCAACACGGACATTCTCCAACACGGACTTTCTCCAACATGGAGTTTCTCTAACACGGAGTTTCTCCAACACGGAGTTTCTCCAACACGGAGTTTCTTCAACACGAAGTTTCTACAACATGGAGTTTCTCCAACACGGAGTTTCTACAACATAAAGTTTCTCCAACACGGAGTTTCTCCAATACGAAGTTTCGTCGACATGGAGTTTCTCCAACATAGAGTTTCTCCAACACGTAGTTTCTCCAATACGGAGTTTCTCCGACACGGAGTTTCTCCAACACGGAGTTTCTCCGACACGGAGTTTCTCCGACACTGAGTTTCTCCGACACGGAGTTTCTCCAACACGGAGTTTCTCCGACACAGAGTTTCTCCGACACAGAGTTTCTCCAACACGAAGTTTCTCCGACACGGAGTTTCTCCAACGTGGAATTTTTCCTACACGGCGTTTCCCCAACACGAAGTTTCCCCTAGCACGGAGTTTCTCCAACACGGAGTTTCTCCAACAAGGAGTTTCTCAAACAAGGTTTTTTCCAACAAGGAGATTCTCCAACGTGGAGTGTCTCCAACGCGGAGTTTCTCTAGCACGGAGTTTCTCCAACACGAAGTTTCTCCAACACGAAGTTTCTCCAACACGCAGTTTCTCCAACACGGAGTTTCTCCAACACGGAGTTTCTCCAACACGGAGTTTCTCCGACACGGAGTTTCTCCGCCACGGAGTTTATCCAAGATGGAGTTTCTCCAACACGGCGTTTCCCCAACACGAAGTTTCCCCAGCACGGAGTTTCTCCAACACGGAGTTTCTCCAAAAAGGAGTTTCTCAAACAAGGTTTTTCCAACAAGGAGATTCTCCAACGTGGAGTGTCTCAAACACGGAGTTTCTCTAGCACGGAGTTTCTCCAACACGGAGATTCTCCAACAAGGACTTTCTCCAACACGGAGTTTCTCCGACACGGAGTTTCTCCGACACTGAGTTTCTCCAACACAGAGTTCCTCCAACACGGAGTTTTTCGATCACGGAGATTCTCCAGCGCGGAGTTTCTCCAACACGGGGTTGCTATAGCACGGAGTTTCTCCAACAAGGATTTTCTCCAACACGAAGTTTCTCCAACACGGAGTTTCTCCAACACGGAGTTTCTCCAACACGGAGTTTCTCGAACACGGAGTTTCTACAACACGGAGTTTCTACAACACGGAGATTCTCGAACACGGAGTTTCTCCAACACGCAGTTTCTCCAACACGTAGTATCTCCAACACGGAGTTTCTCCAACACAGAGTTTCTGCAACAGGGAGTTTCTCCAACAAAGAGGTTTCCAACAGGGAGTTTCTCCAACATGAACTTTCTCCAACAGGGAGTTCATTAAACAGGGAGTTTCTAAGACATGGTGTTTTTCTAAAATAAAGTTTCTACAACAGAGATTTTCTCCAACACGGAGTTTCTCTAACGTGGTGTTTCTCCAACACAGAGTTTCTCCAACACGGAGTTTCTCCAACACGGAGTTTCTCCAGCGCGGAGTTTCTCCAGCGCAGAGTTTCTCCAACACGGAGTTGCTATAGCACGGAGTTTCTCCAACAAGGATTTTCTCCAACACGGAGTTTCTCCAACACGGAGTTTCTCCAACACAGAGTTCCTCCAACACGGAGTTTTTCGAACACGGAGTTTCTCCAGCGCGGAGTTTCTCCAACACGGAGTTGCTATAGCACGGAGTTTCTCCAACAAGGATTTTCTCCAACACGAAGTTTCTCCAACACGGAGTTTCTCCAACACGGAGTTTCTCCAACACGGAGTTTCTCCGACACGGAGTTTCTCCGACACGGAGTTTCTCCAACATGGAGTTTCTCCAACACGGCGTTTCCCCAACACGAAGTTTCCCCAGCACGGAGTTTCTCCAACACGGAGTTTCTCCTACACGGAGTTTCTCCAACAAGGACTTTCTCCAACACGGAGTTTCTCCGACACGGAGTTTCTCCGACACAGATTTTCTCCGACACAGAGTTTCTCCAGCACGAAGTTTCTCCAACACGGAGTGTATCTAACAATAAGTTTCTCCAACACGGAGTTTCTTCAACAAGGAGTTTCGCCAACACGAAGTTTCTACAACACGGAGTTTCTGCGACACGGAGTTTCTCCGACACGGACTTTCTCCGATACGAAGTTTCTCCAACACGGAGCTTCTCTAACACGGAGTTTCTCACAGACGGAGTTTCTCCAACACGGAGTTTCTGCAACACGGAGTTTCTCCAACACGGAGTTTCTCCAACACGGAGTTTCTCCAACACGGAGTTTCTCCGACACGGAGTTTCTCCGCCACGGAGTTTATCCAACATGGAGTTTCTCCAACACGTCGTTTCCTCAACACGAAGTTTCCCCAGCACGGAGTTTCTCCAGCACGAAGTTTCTCCAACACGGAGTTTATCTAACAATAAGTTTCTCCAACACGGAGTTTCTCCGACACAGAGTCTCTCCGACACGGAGTTTCTCCAACACGGAGTTTCTCCAACACGGAGTTTCTCCGCCACAGACTTTCTCCGACACAGAGTTTCTCCGACACGGTGTTTCTCCGACACGGAGTTTCTCCAACACGGATTTTCTCCAACACGGAGTTTCTCCGACACAGACTTTATCGACACAGAGTTTCTCCGACACAGAGTTTCTCCAGCACGAAGTTTCTCCAACACGGAGTTTTTCGAACACGGAGTTTCTCCAGCGTGGAGTTTCTCCAACACGGAGTTGCTATAGCACGGAGTTTCTCCAACAAGGATTTTCTCCAACACAAAGTTTCTCCAACACGGAGTTTCTCCAACACGGAGTTTCTCCAACACGGGGTTTCTTCAACACGGAGTTTCTCCGACACGGAGTTTCTCCAACATGGAGTTTCTCCAACACGGCGTTACCCCAACACGAAGTTTCCCCAGCACGGAGTTTCTCCAACACGGAGTTTCTCCAACGCGGAGTTTCTTCAACAAGGGCTTTCTCCAACACGGAGTTTCTCCGACACGGAGTTTCTCCGACACTGAGTTTCTCCGACACGGAGTTTCTCCAACACGGAGTTTCTCCGACACGGAGTTTCTCCAACACGGAGTTTCTCCGACACGGAGTTTCTCCAACACGGAGTTTCTCCGACACGGAGTTTCTCCGACACGGAGTTTCTCCAACGTGGAGTTTCTCCAACACGGCGTTTCCCCAACACGAAGTTTCCCCAGCACGGAGTTTCTCCAACGCGGAGTTTCTCCAACAAGGAGTTTCTCAAAGAAGGTTTTTTCCAACAAGGAGATTCTCCAACGTGGAGTGTCTCAAACACGGAGTTTCTCTAGCACGGAGTTTCTCCAACACGGAGTTTTTCCAACACGAAGTTTCTCCAACACGGAGTTTCTCCAACACGGAGTTTCTCCAACACGGAGTTTCTCCAACACGGAGTTTCTCCGACACGGAGTTTCTCCGCCACGGAGTTTATCCAACATGGAGTTTCTCCAACACGTCGTTTCCTCAACACGAAGTTTCCCCAGCACGGAGTTTCTCCAACACGGAGTTTCTCCAACACGGAGTTTCTCCAACAAGGAGTTTCTCAAACAAGGTTTTTTCCAACAAGGAGATTCTCCAACGTGGAGTGTCTCCAACGCGGAGTTTCTCTAGCACGGAGTTTCTCCAACACGGAGTTTCTCTAACGTGGTGTTTCTCCAACACGGAGTTTCTCCAACACAGAGTTTCTCCAACAAGGATTTTCTCCAACACGGAGTTTCCCCGACACGGAGTTTCTCCAACACGGAGTTTCTCCAACATGGAGTTTCTCCGACACGGAGATTCTCCAAGAGGGAGTTCCTCCAACACGGAGTTTCTCCGACATGGAGTTTCTCCAACACGGAGTTTCTCCGATACAGTTTCTACAACACGAAGTTTCTCCAGCACGAAGTTTCTCCATTACGGAGTTTCTCTAGCAATAAGTTTCTCCAACACAGAGTTTCTCCAACAAGGAGTTTCTCCAGCACAGAGTTTCTCCAACAAGGAATTTCTCCGACACAGAGTTTCTCCAACACGGAGTTTCTCCAACACGGAGTTTCTCCGACACGGAGTTTCTCTGACACAGTTTCTACAACACGGAGTTTCTCCAACACGGAGTTTCTAAAACACGGAGTTTCTCCAACACGGTGTTTCTCCAACACGGAGTTTCTCCGACACGGAGTTTCTCCAACACGGAGTTTCTTCAACACGGAGTTTCTACAACATGGAGTTTCTCCATCACGGAGTTTCTACAACATAAAGTTTCTCCAACACGGAGTTTCTCCAACACGGACATTCTCCAACACGGACTTTCTCCAACATGGAGTTTCTCTAACACGGAGTTTCTCCAACACGGAGTTTCTCCAACACGGAGTTTCTTCAACACGAAGTTTCTACAACATGGAGTTTCTCCAACACGGAGTTTCTACAACATAAAGTTTCTCCAACACGGAGTTTCTCCAATACGAAGTTTCGTCGACATGGAGTTTCTCCAACATAGAGTTTCTCCAACACGTAGTTTCTCCAATACGGAGTTTCTCCGACACGGAGTTTCTCCAACACGGAGTTTCTCCGACACGGAGTTTCTCCGACACTGAGTTTCTCCGACACGGAGTTTCTCCAACACGGAGTTTCTCCGACACAGAGTTTCTCCGACACAGAGTTTCTCCAACACGAAGTTTCTCCGACACGGAGTTTCTCCAACGTGGAATTTTTCCTACACGGCGTTTCCCCAACACGAAGTTTCCCCAGCACGGAGTTTCTCCAACACGGAGTTTCTCCAACAAGGAGTTTCTCAAACAAGGTTTTTTCCAACAAGGAGATTCTCCAACGTGGAGTGTCTCCAACGCGGAGTTTCTCTAGCACGGAGTTTCTCCAACACGAAGTTTCTCCAACACGAAGTTTCTCCAACACGCAGTTTCTCCAACACGGAGTTTCTCCAACACGGAGTTTCTCCAACACGGAGTTTCTCCGACACGGAGTTTCTCCGCCACGGAGTTTATCCAATATGGAGTTTCTCCAACACGGCGTTTCCCCAACACGAAGTTTCCCCAGCACGGAGTTTCTCCAACACGGAGTTTCTCCAACAAGGAGTTTCTCAAACAAGGTTTTTCCAACAAGGAGATTCTCCAACGTGGAGTGTCTCAAACACGGAGTTTCTCTAGCACGGAGTTTCTCCAACACGGAGATTCTCCAACAAGGACTTTCTCCAACACGGAGTTTCTCCGACACGGAGTTTCTCCGACACTGAGTTTCTCCAACACAGAGTTCCTCCAACACGGAGTTTTTCGATCACGGAGATTCTCCAGCGCGGAGTTTCTCCAACACGGGGTTGCTATAGCACGGAGTTTCTCCAACAAGGATTTTCTCCAACACGAAGTTTCTCCAACACGGAGTTTCTCCAACACGGAGTTTCTCCAACACGGAGTTTCTCGAACACGGAGTTTCTACAACACGGAGTTTCTACAACACGGAGATTCTCGAACACGGAGTTTCTCCAACACGCAGTTTCTCCAACACGTAGTATCTCCAACACGGAGTTTCTCCAACACAGAGTTTCTGCAACAGGGAGTTTCTCCAACAAAGAGGTTTCCAACAGGGAGTTTCTCCAACATGAACTTTCTCCAACAGGGAGTTCATTAAACAGGGAGTTTCTAAGACATGGTGTTTTTCTAAAATAAAGTTTCTACAACAGAGATTTTCTCCAACACGGAGTTTCTCTAACGTGGTGTTTCTCCAACACAGAGTTTCTCCAACACGGAGTTTCTCCAACACGGAGTTTCTCCAGCGCGGAGTTTCTCCAGCGCAGAGTTTCTCCAACACGGAGTTGCTATAGCACGGAGTTTCTCCAACAAGGATTTTCTCCAACACGGAGTTTCTCCAACACGGAGTTTCTCCAACACAGAGTTCCTCCAACACGGAGTTTTTCGAACACGGAGTTTCTCCAGCGCGGAGTTTCTCCAACACGGAATTGCTATAGCACGGAGTTTCTCCAACAAGGATTTTCTCCAACACGAAGTTTCTCCAACACGGAGTTTCTCCAACACGGAGTTTCTCCAACACGGAGTTTCTCCGACACGGAGTTTCTCCGACACGGAGTTTCTCCAACATGGAGTTTCTCCAACACGGCGTTTCCCCAACACGAAGTTTCCCCAGCACGGAGTTTCTCCAACACGGAGTTTCTCCTACACGGAGTTTCTCCAACAAGGACTTTCTCCAACACGGAGTTTCTCCGACACGGAGTTTCTCCGACACAGATTTTCTCCGACACAGAGTTTCTCCAGCACGAAGTTTCTCCAACACGGAGTGTATCTAACAATAAGTTTCTCCAACACGGAGTTTCTTCAACAAGGAGTTTCGCCAACACGAAGTTTCTACAACACGGAGTTTCTGCGACACGGAGTTTCTCCGACACGGACTTTCTCCGATACGAAGTTTCTCCAACACGGAGCTTCTCTAACACGGAGTTTCTCACAGACGGAGTTTCTCCAACACGGAGTTTCTGCAACACGGAGTTTCTCCAACACGGAGTTTCTCCAACACGGAGTTTCTCCAACACGGAGTTTCTCCGACACGGAGTTTCTCCGCCACGGAGTTTATCCAACATGGAGTTTCTCCAACACGTCGTTTCCTCAACACGAAGTTTCCCCAGCACGGAGTTTCTCCAACACGGAGTTTCTCCAACACGGAGTTTCTCCAACAAGGAGTTTCTCAAACAAGGTTTTTTCCAACAAGGAGATTCTCCAACGTGGAGTGTCTCCAACGCGGAGTTTCTCTAGCACGGAGTTTCTCCAACACGGAGTTTCTCTAACGTGGTGTTTCTCCAACACGGAGTTTCTCCAACACAGAGTTTCTCCAACAAGGATTTTCTCCAACACGGAGTTTCCCCGACACGGAGTTTCTCCAACACGGAGTTTCTCCAACATGGAGTTTCTCCGACACGGAGATTCTCCAAGAGGGAGTTCCTCCAACACGGAGTTTCTCCGACATGGAGTTTCTCCAACACGGAGTTTCTCCGATACAGTTTCTACAACACGAAGTTTCTCCAGCTCGAAGTTTCTCCATTACGGAGTTTCTCTAGCAATAAGTTTCTCCAACACAGAGTTTCTCCAACAAGGAGTTTCTCCAGCACAGAGTTTCTCCAACAAGGAATTTCTCCGACACAGAGTTTCTCCAACACGGAGTTTCTCCAACACGGAGTTTCTCCGACACGGAGTTTCTCTGACACAGTTTCTACAACACGGAGTTTCTCCAACACGGAGTTTCTAAAACACGGAGTTTCTCCAACACGGAGTTTCTCCAACACGGAGTTTCTCCGACACGGAGTTTCTCCAACACGGAGTTTCTTCAACACGGAGTTTCTACAACATGGAGTTTCTCCATCACGGAGTTTCTACAACATAAAGTTTCTCCAACACGGAGTTTCTCCAACACGGAGTTTCTCCAACACGGACATTCTCCAACACGGACTTTCTCCAACATGGAGTTTCTCTAACACGGAGTTTCTCCAACACGGAGTTTCTCCAACACGGAGTTTCTTCAACACGAAGTTTCTACAACATGGAGTTTCTCCAACACGGAGTTTCTACAACATAAAGTTTCTCCAACACGGAGTTTCTCCAATACGAAGTTTCGTCGACATGGAGTTTCTCCAACATAGAGTTTCTCCAACACGTAGTTTCTCCAATACGGAGTTTCTCCGACACGGAGTTTCTCCAACACGGAGTTTCTCCGACACGGAGTTTCTCCGACACTGAGTTTCTCCGACACGGAGTTTCTCCAACACGGAGTTTCTCCGACACAGAGTTTCTCCGACACAGAGTTTCTCCAACACAAAGTTTCTCCGACACGGAGTTTCTCCAACGTGGAATTTTTCCTACACGGCGTTTCCCCAACACGAAGTTTCCCCAGCACGGAGTTTCTCCAACACGGAGTTTCTCCAACACGGAGTTTCTCCAACAAGGACTTTCTCCAACACGGAGTTTCTCCGACACGGAGTTTCTCCGACACTGAGTTTCTCCGACACGGAGTTTCTCCAACACGGAGTTTCTCCGACACAGAGTTTCTCCGACACAGAGTTTCTCCAACACGAAGTTCCTCCGACACGGAGTTTCTCCAACGTGGAATTTTTCCAACACGGCGTTTCCCCAACACGAAGTTTCCCCAGCACGGAGTTTCTCCAACACGGAGTTTCTCCAACAAGGAGTTTCTCAAACAAGGTTTTTTCCAACAAGGAGATTCTCCAACGTGGAGTGTCTCCAACGCGGAGTTTCTCTAGCACGGAGTTTCTCCAACACGAAGTTTCTCCAACACGAAGTTTCTCCAACACGCAGTTTCTCCAACACGGAGTTTCTCCAACACGGAGTTTCTCCAACACGGAGTTTCTCCGACACGGAGTTTCTCCGCCACGGAGTTTATCCAACTTGGAGTTTCTCCAACACGGCGTTTCCCCAACACGAAGTTTCCCCAGCACGAAGTTTCTCCAACACGGAGTTTCTCCGACACGGAGTTTCTCCGACACGGAGTTTCTCCAACGTGGAGTTTCTCCAACACGGCGTTTCCCCAACACGAAGTTTCCCCAGCACGGAGTTTCTCCAACGCGGAGTTTCTCCAACAAGGAGTTTCTCAAAGAAGGTTTTTTCCAACAAGGAGATTCTCCAACGTGGAGTGTCTCAAACACGGAGTTTCTCTAGCACGGAGTTTCTCCAACACGGAGTTTTTCCAACACGAAGTTTCTCCAACACGGAGTTTCTCCAACACGGAGTTTCTCCAACACGGAGTTTCTCCAACACGGAGTTTCTCCGACACGGAGTTTCTCCGCCACGGAGTTTATCCAACATGGAGTTTCTCCAACACGTCGTTTCCTCAACACGAAGTTTCCCCAGCACGGAGTTTCTCCAACACGGAGTTTCTCCAACACGGAGTTTCTCCAACAAGGAGTTTCTCAAACAAGGTTTTTTTCAACAAGGAGATTCTCCAACGTGGAGTGTCTCCAACGCGGAGTTTCTCTAGCACGGAGTTTCTCCAACACGGAGTTTCTCTAACGTGGTGTTTCTCCAACACGGAGTTTCTCCAACACAGAGTTTCTCCAACAAGGATTTTCTCCAACACGGAGTTTCCCCGACACGGAGTTTCTCCAACACGGAGTTTCTCCAACATGGAGTTTCTCCGACACGGAGATTCTCCAAGAGGGAGTTCCTCCAACACGGAGTTTCTCCGACATGGAGTTTCTCCAACACGGAGTTTCTCCGATACAGTTTCTACAACACGAAGTTTCTCCAGCACGAAGTTTCTCCATTACGGAGTTTCTCTAGCAATAAGTTTCTCCAACACAGAGTTTCTCCAACAAGGAGTTTCTCCAGCACAGAGTTTCTCCAACAAGGAATTTCTCCGACACAGAGTTTCTCCAACACGGAGTTTCTCCAACACGGAGTTTCTCCGACACGGAGTTTCTCTGACACAGTTTCTACAACACGGAGTTTCTCCAACACGGAGTTTCTAAAACACGGAGTTTCTCCAACACGGTGTTTCTCCAACACGGAGTTTCTCCGACACGGAGTTTCTCCAACACGGAGTTTCTTCAACACGGAGTTTCTACAACATGGAGTTTCTCCATCACGGAGTTTCTACAACATAAAGTTTCTCCAACACGGAGTTTCTCCAACACGGACATTCTCCAACACGGACTTTCTCCAACATGGAGTTTCTCTAACACGGAGTTTCTCCAACACGGAGTTTCTCCAACACGGAGTTTCTTCAACACGAAGTTTCTACAACATGGAGTTTCTCCAACACGGAGTTTCTACAACATAAAGTTTCTCCAACACGGAGTTTCTCCAATACGAAGTTTCGTCGACATGGAGTTTCTCCAACATAGAGTTTCTCCAACACGTAGTTTCTCCAATACGGAGTTTCTCCGACACGGAGTTTCTCCAACACGGAGTTTCTCCGACACGGAGTTTCTCCGACACTGAGTTTCTCCGACACGGAGTTTCTCCAACACGGAGTTTCTCCGACACAGAGTTTCTCCGACACAGAGTTTCTCCAACACGAAGTTTCTCCGACACGGAGTTTCTCCAACGTGGAATTTTTCCTACACGGCGTTTCCCCAACACGAAGTTTCCCCAGCACGGAGTTTCTCCAACACGGAGTTTCTCCAACAAGGAGTTTCTCAAACAAGGTTTTTTCCAACAAGGAGATTCTCCAACGTGGAGTGTCTCCAACGCGGAGTTTCTCTAGCACGGAGTTTCTCCAACACGAAGTTTCTCCAACACGAAGTTTCTCCAACACGCAGTTTCTCCAACACGGAGTTTCTCCAACACGGAGTTTCTCCAACACGGAGTTTCTCCGACACGGAGTTTCTCCGCCACGGAGTTTATCCAAGATGGAGTTTCTCCAACACGGCGTTTCCCCAACACGAAGTTTCCCCAGCACGGAGTTTCTCCAACACGGAGTTTCTCCAACAAGGAGTTTCTCAAACAAGGTTTTTCCAACAAGGAGATTCTCCAACGTGGAGTGTCTCAAACACGGAGTTTCTCTAGCACGGAGTTTCTCCAACACGGAGATTCTCCAACAAGGACTTTCTCCAACACGGAGTTTCTCCGACACGGAGTTTCTCCGACACTGAGTTTCTCCAACACAGAGTTCCCCCAACACGGAGTTTTTCGATCACGGAGATTCTCCAGCGCGGAGTTTCTCCAACACGGGGTTGCTATAGCACGGAGTTTCTCCAACAAGGATTTTCTCCAACACGAAGTTTCTCCAACACGGAGTTTCTCCAACACGGAGTTTCTCCAACACGGAGTTTCTCGAACACGGAGTTTCTACAACACGGAGTTTCTACAACACGGAGATTCTCGAACACGGAGTTTCTCCAACACGCAGTTTCTCCAACACGTAGTATCTCCAACACGGAGTTTCTCCAACACAGAGTTTCTGCAACAGGGAGTTTCTCCAACAAAGAGGTTTCCAACAGGGAGTTTCTCCAACATGAACTTTCTCCAACAGGGAGTTCATTAAACAGGGAGTTTCTAAGACATGGTGTTTTTCTAAAATAAAGTTTCTACAACAGAGATTTTCTCCAACACGGAGTTTCTCTAACGTGGTGTTTCTCCAACACAGAGTTTCTCCAACACGGAGTTTCTCCAACACGGAGTTTCTCCAGCGCGGAGTTTCTCCAGCGCAGAGTTTCTCCAACACGGAGTTGCTATAGCACGGAGTTTCTCCAACAAGGATTTTCTCCAACACGGAGTTTCTCCAACACGGAGTTTCTCCAACACAGAGTTCCTCCAACACGGAGTTTTTCGAACACGGAGTTTCTCCAGCGCGGAGTTTCTCCAACACGGAATTGCTATAGCACGGAGTTTCTCCAACAAGGATTTTCTCCAACACGAAGTTTCTCCAACACGGAGTTTCTCCAACACGGAGTTTCTCCAACACGGAGTTTCTCCGACACGGAGTTTCTCCGACACGGAGTTTCTCCAACATGGAGTTTCTCCAACACGGCGTTTCCCCAACACGAAGTTTCCCCAGCACGGAGTTTCTCCAACACGGAGTTTCTCCTACACGGAGTTTCTCCAACAAGGACTTTCTCCAACACGGAGTTTCTCCGACACGGAGTTTCTCCGACACAGATTTTCTCCGACACAGAGTTTCTCCAGCACGAAGTTTCTCCAACACGGAGTGTATCTAACAATAAGTTTCTCCAACACGGAGTTTCTTCAACAAGGAGTTTCGCCAACACGAAGTTTCTACAACACGGAGTTTCTGCGACACGGAGTTTCTCCGACACGGACTTTCTCCGATACGAAGTTTCTCCAACACGGAGCTTCTCTAACACGGAGTTTCTCACAGACGGAGTTTCTCCAACACGGAGTTTCTGCAACACGGAGTTTCTCCAACACGGAGTTTCTCCAACACGGAGTTTCTCCAACACGGAGTTTCTCCGCCACGGAGTTTATCCAACATGGAGTTTCTCCAACACGTCGTTTCCTCAACACGAAGTTTCCCCAGCACGGAGTTTCTCCAACACGGAGTTTCTCCAACACGGAGTTTCTCCAACAAGGAGTTTCTCAAACAAGGTTTTTTCCAACAAGGAGATTCTCCAACGTGGAGTGTCTCCAACGCGGAGTTTCTCTAGCACGGAGTTTCTCCAACACGGAGTTTCTCTAACGTGGTGTTTCTCCAACACGGAGTTTCTCCAACACAGAGTTTCTCCAACAAGGATTTTCTCCAACACGGAGTTTCCCCGACACGGAGTTTCTCCAACACGGAGTTTCTCCAACATGGAGTTTCTCCGACACGGAGATTCTCCAAGAGGGAGTTCCTCCAACACGGAGTTTCTCCGACATGGAGTTTCTCCAACACGGAGTTTCTCCGATACAGTTTCTACAACACGAAGTTTCTCCAGCTCGAAGTTTCTCCATTACGGAGTTTCTCTAGCAATAAGTTTCTCCAACACAGAGTTTCTCCAACAAGGAGTTTCTCCAGCACAGAGTTTCTCCAACAAGGAATTTCTCCGACACAGAGTTTCTCCAACACGGAGTTTCTCCAACACGGAGTTTCTCCGACACGGAGTTTCTCTGACACAGTTTCTACAACACGGAGTTTCTCCAACACGGAGTTTCTAAAACACGGAGTTTCTCCAACACGGAGTTTCTCCAACACGGAGTTTCTCCGACACGGAGTTTCTCCAACACGGAGTTTCTTCAACACGGAGTTTCTACAACATGGAGTTTCTCCATCACGGAGTTTCTACAACATAAAGTTTCTCCAACACGGAGTTTCTCCAACACGGAGTTTCTCCAACACGGACATTCTCCAACACGGACTTTCTCCAACATGGAGTTTCTCTAACACGGAGTTTCTCCAACACGGAGTTTCTCCAACACGGAGTTTCTTCAACACGAAGTTTCTACAACATGGAGTTTTTCCAACACGGAGTTTCTACAACATAAAGTTTCTCCAACACGGAGTTTCTCCAATAAGAAGTTTCGTCGACATGGAGTTTCTCCAACATAGAGTTTCTCCAACACGTAGTTTCTCCAATACGGAGTTTCTCCGACACGGAGTTTCTCCAACACGGAGTTTCTCCGACACGGAGTTTCTCCGACACTGAGTTTCTCCGACACGGAGTTTCTCCAACACGGAGTTTCTCCGACACAGAGTTTCTCCGACACAGAGTTTCTCCAACACAAAGTTTCTCCGACACGGAGTTTCTCCAACGTGGAATTTTTCCTACACGGCGTTTCCCCAACACGAAGTTTCCCCAGCACGGAGTTTCTCCAACACGGAGTTTCTCCAACACGGAGTTTCTCCAACAAGGACTTTCTCCAACACGGAGTTTCTCCGACACGGAGTTTCTCCGACACTGAGTTTCTCCGACACGGAGTTTCTCCAACACGGAGTTTCTCCGACACAGAGTTTCTCCGACACAGAGTTTCTCCAACACGAAGTTTCTCCGACACGGAGTTTCTCCAACGTGGAATTTTTCCAACACGGCGTTTCCCCAACACGAAGTTTCCCCAGCACGGAGTTTCTCCAACACGGAGTTTCTCCAACAAGGAGTTTCTCAAACAAGGTTTTTTCCAACAAGGAGATTCTCCAACGTGGAGTGTCTCCAACGCGGAGTTTCTCTAGCACGGAGTTTCTCCAACACGAAGTTTCTCCAACACGAAGTTTCTCCAACACGCAGTTTCTCCAACACGGAGTTTCTCCAACACGGAGTTTCTCCAACACGGAGTTTCTCCGACACGGAGTTTCTCCGCCACGGAGTTTATCCAACATGGAGTTTCTCCAACACGGCGTTTCCCCAACACGAAGTTTCCCCAGCACGAAGTTTCTCCAACACGGAGTTTGTCCAACAAGGAGTTTCTCAAACAAGGTTTTTCCAACAAGGAGATTCTCCAACGTGGAGTGTCTCAAACACGGAGTTTCTCTAGCACGGAGTTTCTCCAACACGGAGATTCTCCAACAAGGACTTTCTCCAAACGGAGTTTCTCCGACACGGAGTTTCTCCGACACTGAATTTCTCCAACACAGAGTTCCTCCAACACGGAGTTTTTCGATCACGGAGATTCTCCAGCGCGGAGTTTCTCCAACACGGGGTTGCTATAGCAAGGAGTTTCTCCAACAAGGATTTTCTCCAACACGAAGTTTCTCCAACACGGAGTTTCTCCAACACGGAGTTTCTCCAACACGGAGTTTCTCCAACACGGAGTTTCTACAACACGGAGTTTCTACAACACAGAGTTTCTGCAACAGGGAGTTTCTCCAACAAAGAGGTTTCCAACAGGGAGTTTCTCCAACATGAACTTTCTCCAACAGGGAGTTCATTAAACAGGGAGTTTCTAAGACATAGTGTTTTTCTAAAATGAAGTTTCTACAACAGGGATTTTCTCCAACACGGAGTTTCTCTAACGTGGTGTTTCTCCAACACAGAGTTTCTCAAACAAGGTTTTTTCCAACAAGGAGATTTTCCAACGTGGAGTGTCTCAAACACGGAGTTTCTCTGGCACGGAGTTTCTCCAACACAGAGTTTTTTCATCACAAAGTTTCTCCAACACGGAGTTTCTCCAACACGGAGTTTCTCCAACACGGAGTTTCTCCAACACGGAGTTTCTCCGACACGGAGTTTCTCCGCCGCGGAGTTTATCCAACATGGAGTTTCTCCAACACGTCGTTTCCCCAACACGAAGTTTCCCCAGCACGGAGTTTCTCCAACATGGAGTTTCTCCAACAAGGAGTTTCTCAAACAAGGTTTTTCTAACAAGGAGATTCTCCAACGTGGAGTGTCTCAAACACGGAGTTTCTCTAGCACGGAGTTTCTCCAACAGGGATTTTCTCCAACACGGAGTTTCTCTAACGTGGTGTTTCTCCAACACGGAGTTTCTCCAACACAGAGTTTCTCCAACAAGGAGTTTCTCCAACACGGAGTTTCTCCAGCGCGGAGTTTCTCCAGCGCAGAGTTTCTCCAACACGGAGTTGCTATAGCACGGAGTTTCTCCAACAAGGATTTTCTCCAACACGGACTTTCTCCAACACGGAGTTTCTCCAACACGGAGTTTCCCCGACACGGAGTTTCTCCAACACGGAGTTTCTCCAACATGGAGTTTCTCCGACACGGAGATTCTCCAAGAGGGAGTTCCTCCAACACGGAGTTTCTCCGACATGGAGTTTCTCCAACACGGAGTTTCTCCGATACAGTTTCTACAACACGAAGTTTCTCCAGCACGAAGTTTCTCCATTACGGAGTTTCTCTAGCAATAAGTTTCTCCAACACAGAGTTTCTCCAACAAGGAGTTTCTCCAGCACAGAGTTTCTCCAACAAGGAATTTCTCCGACACAGAGTTTCTCCAACACGGAGTTTCTCCAACACGGAGTTTCTCCGACACGGAGTTTCTCTGACACAGTTTCTACAACACGGAGTTTCTCCAACACGGAGTTTCTAAAACACGGAGTTTCTCCAACACGGAGTTTCTCCAACACGGAGTTTCCCCGACACGGAGTTTCTCCAACACGGAGTTTCTCCAACATGGAGTTTCTCCGACACGGAGATTCTCCAAGACGGAGTTCCTCCAACACGGCGTTTCTCCGACACGGAGTTTCTCCGACACGGAGTTTCTCCAACACGGAGTTTCTCCGACACAGTTTCTACAACACGAAGTTCCTCCAACACGGAGTTTTTCGATCACGGAGATTCTCCAGCGCGGAGTTTCTCCAACACGGGGTTGCTATCGCACGGAGTTTCTCCAACAAGGATTTTCTCCAACACGGAGTTTCTCCAACACGGAGTTTCTCCAACACGGAGTTTCCCCGACACGGAGTTTCTCCAACACGGAGTTTCTCCAACATGGAGTTTCTCCGACACGGAGATTCTCCAAGACGGAGTTCCTCCAACACGGCGTTTCTCCGACACGGAGTTTCTCCGACACGGAGTTTCTCCAACACGGAGTTTCTCCGACACAGTTTCTACAACACGAAGTTTCTCCAGCACGAAGTTTCTCCATCACGGAGTTTCTCTAACAATAATTTTCTCCAACACAGAGTTTCTCCAACACGAAGTTTCTACAACATGGAGTTTTGCCAACACGAAGCTTCTACAACACGGAGTTTCTCCAACACGAAGTTTCTACAACATATCGTTTCTCTAACACTGAGTTTCTCCAACACGTAGTTCCTCCGACACGGAGTTTCTCCGACACGGAGTTTCTCCGACACGGAGTTTCTCCAACACGGAGTTTCTCCAACACGGAGTTTCTCCGATACAGAGTTTCTCCGACACAGAGTTTCTCCAGCACGAAGTTTCTCCAACACGGAGTTTATCTAACAATAAGTTTCTCCAACACGGAGTTTCTCCGACACGGAGTCTCTCCGACACGGAGTTTCTCCAGCACGAGTTTCTCCAGCACAGAGTTTCTCCAACAAGGAATTTCTCCGACACAGAGTTTCTCCAACACGGAGTTTCTCCAACACGGAGTTTCTCCGACACGGAGTTTCTCTGACACAGTTTCTACAACACGGAGTTTCTCCAACACGGAGTTTCTAAAACACGGAGTTTCTCCAACACGGTGTTTCTCCAACACGGAGTTTCTCCGACACGGAGTTTCTCCAACACGGAGTTTCTTCAACACGGAGTTTCTACAACATGGAGTTTCTCCATCACGGAGTTTCTACAACATAAAGTTTCTCCAACACGGAGTTTCTCCAACACGGACATTCTCCAACACGGACTTTCTCCAACATGGAGTTTCTCTAACACGGAGTTTCTCCAACACGGAGTTTCTCCAACACGGAGTTTCTTCAACACGAAGTTTCTACAACATGGAGTTTCTCCAACACGGAGTTTCTACAACATAAAGTTTCTCCAACACGGAGTTTCTCCAATACGAAGTTTCGTCGACATGGAGTTTCTCCAACATAGAGTTTCTCCAACACGTAGTTTCTCCAATACGGAGTTTCTCCGACACGGAGTTTCTCCAACACGGAGTTTCTCCGACACGGAGTTTCTCCGACACTGAGTTTCTCCGACACGGAGTTTCTCCAACACGGAGTTTCTCCGACACAGAGTTTCTCCGACACAGAGTTTCTCCAACACGAAGTTTCTCCGACACGGAGTTTCTCCAACGTGGAATTTTTCCTACACGGCGTTTCCCCAACACGAAGTTTCCCCAGCACGGAGTTTCTCCAACACGGAGTTTCTCCAACAAGGAGTTTCTCAAACAAGGTTTTTTCCAACAAGGAGATTCTCCAACGTGGAGTGTCTCCAACGCGGAGTTTCTCTAGCACGGAGTTTCTCCAACACGAAGTTTCTCCAACACGAAGTTTCTCCAACACGCAGTTTCTCCAACACGGAGTTTCTCCAACACGGAGTTTCTCCAACACGGAGTTTCTCCGACACGGAGTTTCTCCGCCACGGAGTTTATCCAAGATGGAGTTTCTCCAACACGGCGTTTCCCCAACACGAAGTTTCCCCAGCACGGAGTTTCTCCAACACGGAGTTTCTCCAACAAGGAGTTTCTCAAACAAGGTTTTTCCAACAAGGAGATTCTCCAACGTGGAGTGTCTCAAACACGGAGTTTCTCTAGCACGGAGTTTCTCCAACACGGAGATTCTCCAACAAGGACTTTCTCCAACACGGAGTTTCTCCGACACGGAGTTTCTCCGACACTGAGTTTCTCCAACACAGAGTTCCTCCAACACGGAGTTTTTCGATCACGGAGATTCTCCAGCGCGGAGTTTCTCCAACACGGGGTTGCTATAGCACGGAGTTTCTCGAACAAGGATTTTCTCCAACACGAAGTTTCTCCAACACGGAGTTTCTCCAACACGGAGTTTCTCCAACACGGAGTTTCTACAACACGGAGTTTCTACAACACGGAGATTCTCGAACACGGAGTTTCTCCAACACGCAGTTTCTCCAACACGTAGTATCTCCAACACGGAGTTTCTCCAACACAGAGTTTCTGCAACAGGGAGTTTCTCCAACAAAGAGGTTTCCAACAGGGAGTTTCTCCAACATGAACTTTCTCCAACAGGGAGTTCATTAAACAGGGAGTTTCTAAGACATGGTGTTTTTCTAAAATAAAGTTTCTACAACAGAGATTTTCTCCAACACGGAGTTTCTCTAACGTGGTGTTTCTCCAACACAGAGTTTCTCCAACACGGAGTTTCTCCAACACGGAGTTTCTCCATCACGGAGTTTCTCTAACAATAATTTTCTCCAACACAGAGTTTCTCCAACACGAAGTTTCTACAACATGGAGTTTTGCCAACACGAAGCTTCTACAACACGGAGTTTCTCCAACACGAAGTTTCTACAACATATCGTTTCTCTAACACTGAGTTTCTCCAACACGTAGTTCCTCCGACACGGAGTTTCTCCGACACGGAGTTTCTCCGACACGGAGTTTCTCCAACACGGAGTTTCTCCAACACGGAGTTTCTCCGATACAGAGTTTCTCCGACACAGAGTTTCTCCAGCACGAAGTTTCTCCAACACGGAGTTTATCTAACAATAAGTTTCTCCAACACGGAGTTTCTCCGACACGGAGTCTCTCCGACACGGAGTTTCTCCAGCACGAGTTTCTCCAGCACAGAGTTTCTCCAACAAGGAATTTCTCCGACACAGAGTTTCTCCAACACGGAGTTTCTCCAACACGGAGTTTCTCCGACACGGAGTTTCTCTGACACAGTTTCTACAACACGGAGTTTCTCCAACACGGAGTTTCTAAAACACGGAGTTTCTCCAACACGGTGTTTCTCCAACACGGAGTTTCTCCGACACGGAGTTTCTCCAACACGGAGTTTCTTCAACACGGAGTTTCTACAACATGGAGTTTCTCCATCACGGAGTTTCTACAACATAAAGTTTCTCCAACACGGAGTTTCTCCAACACGGACATTCTCCAACACGGACTTTCTCCAACATGGAGTTTCTCTAACACGGAGTTTCTCCAACACGGAGTTTCTCCAACACGGAGTTTCTTCAACACGAAGTTTCTACAACATGGAGTTTCTCCAACACGGAGTTTCTACAACATAAAGTTTCTCCAACACGGAGTTTCTCCAATACGAAGTTTCGTCGACATGGAGTTTCTCCAACATAGAGTTTCTCCAACACGTAGTTTCTCCAATACGGAGTTTCTCCGACACGGAGTTTCTCCAACACGGAGTTTCTCCGACACGGAGTTTCTCCGACACTGAGTTTCTCCGACACGGAGTTTCTCCAACACGGAGTTTCTCCGACACAGAGTTTCTCCGACACAGAGTTTCTCCAACACGAAGTTTCTCCGACACGGAGTTTCTCCAACGTGGAATTTTTCCTACACGGCGTTTCCCCAACACGAAGTTTCCCCAGCACGGAGTTTCTCCAACACGGAGTTTCTCCAACAAGGAGTTTCTCAAACAAGGTTTTTTCCAACAAGGAGATTCTCCAACGTGGAGTGTCTCCAACGCGGAGTTTCTCTAGCACGGAGTTTCTCCAACACGAAGTTTCTCCAACACGAAGTTTCTCCAACACGCAGTTTCTCCAACACGGAGTTTCTCCAACACGGAGTTTCTCCAACACGGAGTTTCTCCGACACGGAGTTTCTCCGCCACGGAGTTTATCCAAGATGGAGTTTCTCCAACACGGCGTTTCCCCAACACGAAGTTTCCCCAGCACGGAGTTTCTCCAACACGGAGTTTCTCCAACAAGGAGTTTCTCAAACAAGGTTTTTCCAACAAGGAGATTCTCCAACGTGGAGTGTCTCAAACACGGAGTTTCTCTAGCACGGAGTTTCTCCAACACGGAGATTCTCCAACAAGGACTTTCTCCAACACGGAGTTTCTCCGACACGGAGTTTCTCCGACACTGAGTTTCTCCAACACAGAGTTCCTCCAACACGGAGTTTTTCGATCACGGAGATTCTCCAGCGCGGAGTTTCTCCAACACGGGGTTGCTATAGCACGGAGTTTCTCCAACAAGGATTTTCTCCAACACGAAGTTTCTCCAACACGGAGTTTCTCCAACACGGAGTTTCTCCAACACGGAGTTTCTCCAACACGGAGTTTCTACAACACGGAGATTCTCGAACACGGAGTTTCTCCAACACGCAGTTTCTCCAACACGTAGTATCTCCAACACGGAGTTTCTCCAACACAGAGTTTCTGCAACAGGGAGTTTCTCCAACAAAGAGGTTTCCAACAGGGAGTTTCTCCAACATGAACTTTCTCCAACAGGGAGTTCATTAAACAGGGAGTTTCTAAGACATGGTGTTTTTCTAAAATAAAGTTTCTACAACAGGGATTTTCTCCAACACGGAGTTTCTCTAACGTGGTGTTTCTCCAACACAGAGTTTCTCCAACACGGAGTTTCTCCAACACGGAGTTTCTCCAGCGCGGAGTTTCTCCAGCGCAGAGTTTCTCCAACACGGAGTTGCTATAGCACGGAGTTTCTCCAACAAGGATTTTCTCCAACACGGAGTTTCTCCAACACGGAGTTTCTCCAGCGCGGAGTTTCTCCAACACAGAGTTCCTCCAACACGGAGTTTTTCGAACACGGAGTTTCTCCAGCGCGGAGTTTCTCCAACACGGAGTTGCTATAGCACGGAGTTTCTCCAACAAGGATTTTCTCCAACACGAAGTTTCTCCAACACGGAGTTTCTCCAACACGGAGTTTCTCCAACACGGAGTTTCTCCGACACGGAGTTTCTCCGACACGGAGTTTCTCCAACATGGAGTTTCTCCAACACGGCGTTTCCCCAACACGAAGTTTCCCCAGCACGGAGTTTCTCCAACACGGAGTTTCTCCTACACGGAGTTTCTCCAACAAGGACTTTCTCCAACACGGAGTTTCTCCGACACGGAGTTTCTCCGACACAGATTTTCTCCGACACAGAGTTTCTCCAGCACGAAGTTTCTCCAACACGGAGTGTATCTAACAATAAGTTTCTCCAACACGGAGTTTCTTCAACAAGGAGTTTCGCCAACACGAAGTTTCTACAACACGGAGTTTCTGCGACACGGAGTTTCTCCGACACGGACTTTCTCCAACACGGACTTTCTCCAACATGGAGTTTCTCTAACACGGAGTTTCTCCAACACGGAGTTTCTCCAACACGGAGTTTCTTCAACACGAAGTTTCTACAACATGGAGTTTCTCCAACACGGAGTTTCTACAACATAAAGTTTCTCCAACACGGAGTTTCTCCAATACGAAGTTTCTTCGACATGGAGTTTCTCCGACACGGAGTTTCTCCAACATGGAGTTTCTCCAACACGGCGTTACCCCAACACGAAGTTTCCCCAGCAGGGAGTTTCTCCAACACGGAGTTTCTCCAACACGGAGTTTCTCCAACAAGGACTTTCTCCAACACGGAGTTTCTCCGACACGGAGTTTCTCCGACACTGAGTTTCTCCGACACGGAGTTTCTCCAACACGGAGTTTCTCCGACACGGAGTTTCTCCGACACGGAGTTTCTCCGACACAGAGTTTCTCCAACACGAAGTTTCTCCGACACGGAGTTTCTCTAACGTGGAGTTTTTCCAACACGGCGTTTCCCCAACACGAAGTTTCCCCAGCACGGAGTTTCTCCAACACGGAGTTTCTCCAACAAGGAGTTTCTCAAACAAGGTTTTTTCCAACAAGGAGATTCTCCAACGTGGAGTGTCTCCAACGCGGAGTTTCTCTAGCACGGAGTTTCTCCAACACGGAGTTTCTCCAACACGAAGCTTCTCCAACACGCAGTTTCTCCAACACGGAGTTTCTCCAACACGGAGTTTCTCCAACACGGAGTTTCTCCGACACGGAGTTTCTCCGCCACGGAGTTTATCCAACATGGAGTTTCTCCAACACGGCGTTTCCCCAACACGAAGTTTCCCCAGCACGGAGTTTCTCCAACACGGAGTTTCTCCAACAAGGAGTTTCTCAAACAAGGTTTTTCCAACAAGGAGATTCTCCAACGTGGAGTGTCTCAAACACGGAGTTTCTCTAGCACGGAGTTTCTCCAACACGGAGTTTCTCCAACAAGGACTTTCTCCAACACGGAGTTTCTCCGACACGGAGTTTCTCCGACACTGAGTTTCTCCAACACAGAGTTCCTCCAACACGGAGTTTTTCGATCACGGAGATTCTCCAGCGCGGAGTTTCTCCAACACGGGGTTGCTATCGCACGGAGTTTCTCCAACAAGAATTTTCTCCAACACGAAGTTTCTCCAACACGGAGTTTCTCCAACACGGAGTTTCTACAACACGGAGTTTCTACAACACGGAGATTCTCGAACACGGAGTTTCTCCAACACGCAGTTTCTCCAACACGTAGTATCTCCAACACGGAGTTTCTCCAACACAGAGTTTCTGCAACAGGGAGTTTCTCCAACAAAGAGGTTTCCAACAGGGAGTTTCTCCAACATGAACTTTCTCCAACAGGGAGTTTATTAAACAGGGAGTTTCTAAGACATGGTGTTTTTCTAAAATGAAGTTTCTACAACAGGGATTTTCTCCAACACGGAGTTTCTCTAACGTGGTGTTTCTCCAACACAGAGTTTCTCCAACACGGAGTTTCTCCAACACGGAGTTTCTCCAGCGCGGAGTTTCTCCAGCGCAGAGTTTCTCCAACACGGAGTTGCTATAGCACGGAGTTTCTCCAACAAGGATTTTCTCCAACACGGAGTTTCTCCAACACGGAGTTTCTCCAACACGGAGTTTCCCCGACACGGAGTTTCTCCAACACGGAGTTTCTCCAACATGGAGTTTCTCCGACACGGAGATTCTCCAAGACGGAGTTCCTCCAACACGGCGTTTCTCCGACACGGAGTTTCTCCGACACGGAGTTTCTCCAACACGGAGTTTCTCCGACACAGTTTCTACAACACGAAGTTTCTCCAGCACGAAGTTTCTCCATCACGGAGTTTCTCTAACAATAATTTTCTCCAACACAGAGTTTCTCCAACACGAAGTTTCTACAACATGGAGTTTTGCCAACACGAAGCTTCTACAACACGGAGTTTCTCCAACACGAAGTTTCTACAACATATCGTTTCTCTAACACGGAGTTTCTCCAACACGTAGTTCCTCCGACACGGAGTTTCTCCGACACGGAGTTTCTCCGACACGGAGTTTCTCCAACACGGAGTTTCTCCAACACGGAGTTTATCTAACAATAAGTTTCTCCAACACGGAGTTTCTCCGACACGGAGTTTCTCCGACACGGAGTTTCTCCAACACGGAGTTTCTCCAACACGGAGTTTCTCCGCCACAGACTTTCTCCGACACAGAGTTTCTCCGACACGGAGTTTCTCCGACACGGAGTTTCTCCAACACGGATTTTCTCCAACACGGAGTTTCTCCGACACAGACTTTATCGACACAGAGTTTCTCCGACACAGAGTTTCTCCAGCACGAAGTTTCTCCAACACGGAGTTTTTCGAACACGGAGTTTCTCCAGCGTGGAGTTTCTCCAACACGGAGTTGCTATAGCACGGAGTTTCTCCAACAAGGATTTTCTCCAACACGAAGTTTCTCCAACACGGAGTTTCTCCAACACGGAGTTTCTCCAACACGGGGTTTTTCCAACACGGAGTTTCTCCGACACGGAGTTTCTCCAACATGGAGTTTCTCCAACACGGCGTTACCCCAACACGAAGTTTCCCCAGCACGGAGTTTCTCCAACACGGAGTTTCTCCAACGCGGAGTTTCTTCAACAAGGGCTTTCTCCAACACGGAGTTTCTCCGACACGGAGTTTCTCCGACACTGAGTTTCTCCGACACGGAGTTTCTCCAACACGGAGTTTCTCCGACACGGAGTTTCTCCAACACGGAGTTTCTCCGACACGGAGTTTCTCCAACACGGAGTTTCTCCGACACGGAGTTTCTCCGACACGGAGTTTCTCCAACGTGGAGTTTCTCCAACACGGCGTTTCCCCAACACGAAGTTTCCCCAGCACGGAGTTTCTCCAACGCGGAGTTTCTCCAACAAGGAGTTTCTCAAAGAAGGTTTTTTCCAACAAGGAGATTCTCCAACGTGGAGTGTCTCAAACACGGAGTTTCTCTAGCACGGAGTTTCTCCAACACGGAGTTTTTCCAACACGAGTTTCTCCAACACGGAGTTTCTCCAACACGGAGTTTCTCCAACACGGAGTTTCTCCAACACGGAGTTTCTCCGACACGGAGTTTCTCCGCCACGGAGTTTATCCAACATGGAGTTTCTCCAACACGTCGTTTCCCCAACACGAAGTTTCCCCAGCACGGAGTTTCTCCAACACGGAGTTTCTCCAACACGGAGTTTCTCCAACAAGGATTTTCTCAAACAAGGTTTTTTCCAACAAGGAGATTCTCCAACGTGGAGTGTCTCCAACGCGGAGTTTCTCTAGCACGGAGTTTCTCCAACACGGAGTTTCTCTAACGTGGTGTTTCTCCAACACGGAGTTTCTCCAACACAGAGTTTCTCCAACAAGGATTTTCTCCAACACGGAGTTTCTCCAACACGGAGTTTCTCCAACACGGAGTTTCCCCGACACGGAGTTTCTCCAACACGGAGTTTCTCCAACATGGAGTTTCTCCGACACGGAGATTCTCCAAGAGGGAGTTCCTCCAACACGGAGTTTCTCCGACATGGAGTTTCTCCAACACGGAGTTTCTCCGATACAGTTTCTACAACACGAAGTTTCTCCAGCACGAAGTTTCTCCATTACGGAGTTTCTCTAGCAATAAGTTTCTCCAACACAGAGTTTCTCCAACAAGGAGTTTCTCCAGCACAGAGTTTCTCCAACAAGGAATTTCTCCGACACAGAGTTTCTCCAACACGGAGTTTCTCCAACACGGAGTTTCTCCGACACGGAGTTTCTCTGACACAGTTTCTACAACACGGAGTTTCTCCAACACGGAGTTTCTAAAACACGGAGTTTCTCCAACACGGAGTTTCTCCAACACGGAGTTTCTCCAACACGGAGTTTCTCCAACACGGAGTTTCTTCAACACGGAGTTTCTACAACATGGAGTTTCTCCATCACGGAGTTTCTACAACATAAAGTTTCTCCAACACGGAGTTTCTCCAACACGGAGTTTCTCCAACACGGACATTCTCCAACACGGACTTTCTCCAACATGGAGTTTCTCTAACACGGAGTTTCTCCAACACGGAGTTTCTCCAACACGGAGTTTCTTCAACACGAAGTTTCTACAACATGGAGTTTCTCCAACACGGAGTTTCTCCAATACGAAGTTTCGTCGACATGGAGTTTCTCCAACATAAAGTTTCTCCAACACGGAGTTTCTCCAATACGGAGTTTCTCCGACACGGAGTTTCTCCAACACGGAGTTTCTCCGACACGGAGTTTCTCCGACACGGAGTTTCTCCAACATGGAGTTTCTCCAACACGGCGTTACCCCAACACGAAGTTTCCCCAGCACGGAGTTTCTCCAACACGGAGTTTCTCCAACACGGAGTTTCTCCAACACGGACTTTCTCCAACACGGAGTTTCTCCGACACGGAGTTTCTCCGACACTGAGTTTCTCCGACACGGAGTTTCTCCAACACGGAGTTTTTCCGACACAGAGTTTCTCCGACACAGAGTTTCTCCAACACGAAGTTTCTCCGACATGGAGTTTCTCCAACGTGGAATTTTTCCAACACGGCGTTTCCCCAACACGAAGTTTCCCCAGCACGGAGTTTCTCCAACACGGAGTTTCTCCAACAAGGAGTTTCTCAAACAAGGTTTTTTCCAACAAGGAGATTCTCCAACGTGGAGTGTCTCCAACGCGGAGTTTCTCTAGCACGGAGTTTCTCCAACACGAAGTTTCTCCAACACGAAGTTTCTCCAACACGCAGTTTCATACACGGAGTTTCTCCAACACGGAGTTTCTCCAACACGGAGTTTCTCCGACACGGAGTTTCTCCGCCACGGAGTTTATCCAAGATGGAGTTTCTCCAACACGGCGTTTCCCCAACACGAAGTTTCCCCAGCACGGAGTTTCTCCAACACGGAGTTTCTCTAACAAGGAGTTTCTCAAACAAGGTTTTTCCAACAAGGAGATTCTCCAACGTGGAGTGTCTCAAACACGGAGTTTCTCTAGCACGGAGTTTCTCCAACACGGAGATTCTCCAACAAGGACTTTCTCCAACACGGAGTTTCTCCGACACGGAGTTTCTCCGACACTGAGTTTCTCCAACACAGAGTTCCTCCAACACGGAGTTTTTCGATCACGGAGATTCTCCAGCGCGGAGTTTCTCCAACACGGGGTTGCTATAGCACGGAGTTTCTCCAACAAGGATTTTCTCCAACACGAAGTTTCTCCAACACGGAGTTTCTCCAACACGGAGTTTCTCCAACACGGAGTTTCTCCAACACGGAGTTTCTACAACACGGAGTTTCTACAACATGGAGATTCTCGAACACGGAGTTTCTCCAACACGCAGTTTCTCCAACACGTAGTATCTCCAACACGGAGTTTCTCCAACACAGAGTTTCTGCAACAGGGAGTTTCTCCAACAAAGAGGTTTCCAACAGGGAGTTTCTCCAACATGAACTTTCTCCAACAGGGAGTTCATTAAACAGGGAGTTTCTAAGACATGGTGTTTTTCTAAAATAAAGTTTCTACAACAGGGATTTTCTCCAACACGGAGTTTCTCTAACGTGGTGTTTCTCCAACACAGAGTTTCTCCAACACGGAGTTTCTCCAACACGGAGTTTCTCCAGCGCGGAGTTTCTCCAGCGCAGAGTTTCTCCAACACGGAGTTGCTATAGCACGGAGTTTCTCCAACAAGGATTTTCTCCAACACGGAGTTTCTCCAACACGGAGTTTCTCCAGCGCGGAGTTTCTCCAACACAGAGTTCCTCCAACACGGAGTTTTTCGAACACGGAGTTTCTCCAGCGCGGAGTTTCTCCAACACGGAGTTGCTATAGCACGGAGTTTCTCCAACAAGGATTTTCTCCAACACGAAGTTTCTCCAACACGGAGTTTCTCCAACACGGAGTTTCTCCAACACGGAGTTTCTCCGACACGGAGTTTCTCCGACACGGAGTTTCTCCAACATAGAGTTTCTCCAACACGGCGTTTCCCCAACACGAAGTTTCCCCAGCACGGAGTTTCTCCAACACGGAGTTTCTCCAACACGGAGTTTCTCCAACAAGGACTTTCTCCAACACGGAGTTTCTCCAACGTGGAGTTTCTCCGACACGGAGTTTCTCCGACACGGAGTTTCTCCAGCACGAAGTTTCTCCAACACGGAGTTTCAACAAGTTTCTCCAACACGGAGTTTCTTCACACGGAGTTTCTCCAACACGGAGTTTCTCCAACACGGAGTTTCTCCGACACGGAGTTTCTCCGACACGGATTTCTCCGATCGAGTTTCTCCAACACGGAGTTTCTCCAACACGGAGTTTCTCCAACACGGAGTTTCTCCCACACGGAGTTTCTCCAACACGGAGTTTCTCAACACGGAGTTTCTCCAACACGGAGTTTCTCCAACACGGAGATTCTCCAACACGGAGTTTCTCCAACACGGAGTTTCTCTAACACGGAGTTTCTCCAACACGGAGTTTCTCCAACACGGAGTTTCTTCAACACGGAGTTTCTCCAACATGGAGTTTCTCCAACACGGAGTTTCTCCAACACAGAGTTTCTCCAACACGGAGTTTCTCCAATCACGGAGTTTCTCCGACACGGAGTTTCTCCGACACGGAGTTTCTCCAACATGGAGTTTCTCCAACACGGCGTTTCCCCAACACGAAGTTTCCCCAGCACGGAGTTTCTCCAACACGGAGTTTCTCCAACACGGAGTTTCTCCAACAAGGACTTTCTCCAACACGGAGTTTCTCCGACACGGAGTTTCTCCGACACTGAGTTTCTCCGACACGGAGTTTCTCCAACACGAAGTTTCTCCGACACGGAGTTTCTCCAACAGTGGAGTTTCTTCCAACACGGCGTTTCCCCAACACGAAGTTTCTCCAGCACGGAGTTTCTCCAACACGGAGTTTCTCCAACAAGGAGTTTCTCAAACAAGGTTTTTTCCAACATAGGAGTTTCTCCAACAGTGGAGTGTCTCCAACGCGGAGTTTCTCTAGCACGGAGTTTCTCCAACACGGAGTTTCTCCAACACGAAGTTTCTCCAACACGCAGTTTCTCCAACACGGAGTTTCTCCAACACGGAGTTTCTCCAACACGGAGTTTCTCTCGACACGGAGTTTCTCCGCCACGGAGTTTCTCCAACATGGAGTTTCTCCAACACGGCGTTTCCCCAACACGAAGTTTCCCCAGCACGGAGTTTCTCCAACACGGAGTTTCTCCAACACGGAGTTTCTCCAACAAGGTTTTCTCCAACACGGAGATTCTCCACACGTGGAGTGTCTCCAACACGGAGTTTCTCCAGCACGGAGTTTCTCCAACACGGAGTTTCTCCAACACGGACTTTCTCCAACACGGAGTTTCTCCGACACGGAGTTTCTCCGACACGGAGTTTCTCCAACACAGAGTTCCTCCAACACGGCGTTTCCCCATCACGAAGTTTCTCCAGCGCGGAGTTTCTCCAACACGGGGTTGCTCTCGCACGGAGTTTCTCCAACAAGGATTTTCTCCAACACGGAGTTTCTCCAACACGGAGTTTCTCCAACACGGAGTTTCTCCGACACGGAGTTTCTCCAACACGGAGTTTCTCCAACACGGAGTTTCTACAACACGAGTTTCTCGAACACGGAGTTTCTCCAACACGCAGTTTCTCCAACACGTAGTTTCTCCAACACGGAGTTTCTCCAACACGGAGTTTCTCCAACAGGGAGTTTCTCCAACAAAGAGGTTTCCAACAGGGAGTTTCTCCAACACGGAGCTTTCTCCAACACGGAGTTTCTCCAACAGGGAGTTTCTAAGACATGGTGTTTTTCCAACAAGGAAGTTTCTACAACAGGGAGTTTCTCCAACACGGAGTTTCTCTAACGTGGTGTTTCTCCAACACGGAGTTTCTCCAACACGGAGTTTCTCCAACACGGAGTTTCTCCAGCGCGGAGTTTCTCCAGCGCAGAGTTTCTCCAACACGGAGTTGCTATAGCACGGAGTTTCTCCAACACGTAGTTCCTCCGACACGGAGTTTCTCCGACACGGAGTTTCTCCACACGGAGTTTCTCCAACACGGAGTTTCTCCAACACGGAGTTTCTCCGACACGGAGTTTCTCCGACACGGAGTTTCTCCAACACGGAGTTTCTCCAACACGGAGTTTATCTAACAATAAGTTTCTCCAACACGGAGTTTCTCCGACACGGAGTTTCTCCGACACGGAGTTTCTCCAACACGGAGTTTCTCCGCCACAGACTTTCTCCGACACAGAGTTTCTCCGACACGGAGTTTCTCCGACACGGAGTTTCTCCAACACGGATTTTCTCCAACACGGAGTTTCTCCGACACAGACTTTATCGACACAGAGTTTCTCCGACACAGAGTTTCTCC
>JARKHS020011994.1:0-45922 GCA_030143305.2 Amblyomma americanum
TGATGTCGGCGCATCCATTTATTTATGAAATACTACAGATTATGGGTATTTCCAAGCAGGACGCGAAAACCGTATCAATAGATCTGTGCAGTAAAACCAAGCACACGTTTTCGCCATTAGTGCGTCAAACAGCATATCAATACACCAGTATTACCGCGCATTGAAATAAAATGCACAAACACAGTGAGGCTTACGTGAAAAAAAAATCTAGCTAATATATCAAAGCGTGAAAAAAGGGCGAATGATTGGGTAGAATATTTCGTTCAGAATTCAACGAAATATGGTGGAATGTGCTTCTTCTATGCTTGAAAAAAAAGGAACTTATATGGACTAGTAAGCCAAACAAGGTGTAATATTGCAGCTACGTTTACGACGCCAGGCTCGGGCAGTTTTACTATAGGTGGTGTTTCATGATAAGTTGGCAGAAATATGTAACTAAATGCGGGCTTTTTTTCTTGCTCCGCGTTGTTCCGGATCTGCGAGTTGCAACATGGCATGAGGAGATTTTAGGCGCCTATATGTATGACGTTTAAAATGAACCGAACTAGTTGCTTCCAAGTTATTCTGCGTGAACTGTGCGTGGGTCCCATATGCAATGCCAGCATATTTGAAGCTGGGTCAAACGATAGCCTTAATGCTTAAGTCTTAAGGAAATAGGACATCTGTCCATCTGGTTCTCAAGGAATATAAAGATTTTGCACGAGGAGGAGCTTGTATTGATTTTCTATTTCGCTCATTTAAGCCAGGACGTCAGTGTGACATTTAGATACGTATATGCTTTTTATTTGGTTATTCGTGCTACTATTTATTCCATACCTATATCTATATTTGTTAATTTTGCTACTAATGCACGGGTAAGCATACGTTAGCATGCTGAAAGTGAAAGAAACTGTCTAACATTGAAATGTCTGTTCAACACATCTCTGACACCTACGATAAACTGCTAAAAGCATCCAATAGGTACGACAGGGAAATCGAGCTTTTACGCACGAGAGTAGATGATGTCGACACAAACCATAACAGGCAAGAAATTCGAAATTTTCGCCGGGAACTGAATGACCTAAGTGAGTACAGCCAGCGGCAAAATATGGAAATTCATGGACTACCTGTGACAGATGTAGAAAATCTTCTCTACAAAGTAATCAAACTTGCGATGAAGCTTGATTTGCCTATTATAGCAAGTGACGTTGAAGGGTTGCATCGCCTTCCTTCCGAACCGGGCAAGGTACCAGTATTCCTGATCTGTTTTGCCAAACGATCCGCAAAGACAGACTGGATTTCAAAGTCCGACATGGACGTTCAATTTTTCGATAATCTGATCGCTCTCAACGAGAAGGTACTGTGGCTTGCTAAAACGAAGGCTCAGGAAATGAGCTACTACTTCGTCTGGTTGAAGGAGGGAAAGGTTTTTGCTCAGAAGTAACCAGGAGCAGCGCCCTCCGAACAGCTTGTGAGGAGGAAGGTCATTTAAGTCCATGAAGTGCGCGGCTACGCATTACGCCTGCCTAGCAGTGGCATACTTTACCTCCGAGACATTTATTGACATGTTAAAAACTGGTGCTTACAGTTCGTGCAGCCCAATGTTGCTTTATTTGAACTGTCAGAGCTTAAATACTAAAACCGAAGAAATAGAAGCTGAATTGCCAGTGGCGTAGCTAGAAATTTTGTTCGGGGTGGGGGGGGGGGCTCATGTTGCAGCGCTGCCTCCTCATAAGATTTGTGGAAGGATCCAACGTAACAGTAATAACTGTATTGTCATTGCCATTGACAATACCATTGTGTATTAGATAACGCTACGCACTATCTAGACAAGTGAAATATGTATTTGCTTAAATAAAATAATGTATTCGTATGTCTTAAAAATCGTGGCAGACATGATTACAAAACATAAAACTGAGCAGGGGACAAGACACAGGAGAGAAGCAAACAGGACGAGCTCGTCCTGTTAGCTTAACTTCTTCGCCTTGTCCCCTGCTCAGTTTTGTCTTGTAATCATGTCATACCAACTCCCCCCTTATCGTTCACTCGTGGGAGACATAACTGATACCAATGCTTCATTGTTTTTGCGTATTTAATAAGTAAAGAAAGTATCACACGAAGTCTAGAACTATATCGGCCTGGAACCAGCAAAGCAGTGCATGCCGCTGATATTGACACAGGTGATAGAAGAGGAGGACGAAGGGAACTCAGGCGATAGAAGCAGAGGACGAAGAAAACTCTTCCTGCTCGTGCTCGCTCTACCGGCTGTGTAGCTCCTTGGTCCCCGAGTGTTTTTGGTGTACTATTCGTTACAAATCTGGTGGAGGCAGTGCTGGGTACACTTCCAGACCCGCGCAGCCCACCTGTGATCACGGATCTCACCCCGGTCCACCAGAGCCGCGGCCGCCGCCTGCGAGGAGAGTCCCCAGAGTTCGGACTCCTTCCGGCAGCCACCAGGACGACACAACCTCGGACCTCGGAGGAGCCAGCTGCCATGTCAACTGAGAGTAGGCTCCCAGCTCACATCCTGTGCCAGCAGCCACGAACACCCCCGTCTTTTCATGGCGACGTATTCGAGGACGCCGAGGACTGGCTCGAGACATTCGAGCGTGTCGCCCATTACAACGGGTGGAGCGATGAGCGGAAGCTCCACAACGTGTATTTCGCTCTCGAAGAGTCGGCGCGGACATGGTTCGAAAACCATGAGGCTTCGTTTCCATCCTGGGAGGCCTTCTGCCGCAACCTGCTCGCCACTTTTCCAAACGCCAACCGCCGGGAGCGAGCTGAAGCTGCGCTACACTCACGCAACCAGCGCCCGAACGAGAGTGTCCGCATGTTCTTTGAGGACATGACCCGCCTTTTCAAGCGCGCGGACCCCTCTATGTCGGAAGACAAGAAGCTTCGCCATTTAATGCGTGGTGTCAAGCAGGAGCTATTCGCGGGACTCGTGCGCAGCCCACCGCGCACTGTGGCCGAGTTTCTCAGCGAGGCGGCAACCATGGAGAAGACTCTACAGCAACGAGCCCGCCAATACAATCGTGACGTCAACGCCTTCGGGCCAGACACCTGTTCTATGCATCTCGAAAGCGCCCCGGACGACTTACGCGAACTCATCCGTTCCGTCGTCCTGGAGGAACTCCAAGCCCTTCGGACGCCTTCTAACATGCCATCCTTCGCGTCGCTGACTGACGTCGTCCGCGACGAGGTGCGCCTCGCAGCCCAACAACAAGCATCTGAGGTACCCCTCCAGCTTGACGCAAGACCCACGTACGCGTCTGTACTCCGTCAAGCTCCGACGTCGGGCTACACCATCAATGCCGCGGCTCCATCAGTGCGGCCACCGTGTCCCCCTCGTGACCCCGCTCTGCCAGCCTACGAGCGGACGGGTAAGAGTCAAGTGTGGCGGGTCCCAGACCGTCGGCCCCTCTGTTATTATTGTGGCGAGGCGGGTCACCTCTATAGGGCGTGCCCGTACCGCCGCGTGGGCCTGCGGGGTTTCGCCCCGGACGACCCCTGCCCTCACAATGGCGAAAGGCCACTTGAGATAGCCTCTCACCTATTGGAGCGGCAGAATCTCGTCACATCCGGTAGCCGCGGGTCTCGATCACCGTCCCCAATGCGCTACCGTTCTCCAAGTCCCCGCGGAGCGCAAAGCTATTCCGGACGCCGTTCGCCCAGCCCACGCCGGGAAAACTAATGCCGGCGGCCTCCGGAGGCAAGGCCGCTGCTGTAGGGAAATGGGAAGATCCTCCGCCACCATCACGCCGATACGCCATTTCGCCGGGGGCAGGTAGCGACAGCATCCGACACGCTACCTCCGATTTGTACGTAACAATTGGAGTCGACGTCTCCGCCTTACTCGACACCGGTGCCGATTACTCCGTAATGAGCCGTGCCCTCGCCCAAGAATTAAAGAAAGTTTTGACGCGATGGTCTGGGCCGAGCATTCGTACTGCTGGGAGTCACCTGGTTACCCCTGCTGGCAAGTGTACTGCAAGGGTCGGCATCCGTGGTTTTCTGTACGTCTGTGAATTCGTGGTACTGTCCGAGTGTTCGAGGGACTTGATCCTGGGCCTCGACTTTCTGCAGGCGAACGGCGCTGTCATTGATCTGAACGAAGCCCGGATCACGTTCTCGAAGAAACAGGCCGTGGCGCATACCGACAGAGATCCGGGAATCAACGCTCTGCGTATAGTCGACGATGACGTGATGGTGCCACCACGGTCTAGCGTCCTGGTTCTCGTGAGAAATGACTTGTTCCACGATTACGAGGGTATCGCGGATAGCCACCTCCCGCTGCTGCTCGCGAAGGGAATAGCCGTCGCTCGAGGCCTCGTCCAGTTGCATAACGGTTGTACTAGTGTCCTACTCACGAACTTCGCCAACGAGGTTCAGCACCTCGCCAGGGACACGGCTGTTGCCTTACTTCACGAAGTTACTGTGTTGCCTGATTTATGCGCCGTCGGGGCCAGCCCTCAAGACGAGGCCGCACCATGCCACGCCCTTCAGACCGTGAAAATCAACCCGGACTTGGCACCTGAGCAGAAGAATCTTCTGTCTGCTCTTCTAGCAGATTTTGCAGATTGCTTCGCCACCAGCTCCAGGGTCGGTCGTACACCTGTCGCCAAGCATCGCATCATCACAGACGAGGCCACGCCGCCTGTATGCCAGCGCCCATACCGTGTTTCTCCTAAGGAACGCGAAGCCATTAAAACGCAAGTCGATGAAATGCTTGCAGACGATGTTATTCAGCCGTCAACAAGCCCATGGGCGTCGCCCGTGGTCCTCGTCAAAAAGAAAGACGGCACCTTGAGATTCTGTGTTGATTACCGGAAACTAAACAACGTGACCAAAAAGGACGTTTATCCGCTTCCCAGGATTGACGATGCCCTCGACCGATTACGTGACGCCAGGTTCTTCTCCGCATTAGATCTCAAAAGCGGATACTGGCAGATAGAGGTGGACCAGAGAGACCGAGAGAAGACGGCTTTCGTGACTCCAGACGGTTTATACGAGTTCAAGGTGCTCCCGTTTGGTCTTTGCTCGGCGCCGGCCACGTTCCAGCGTATGATGGACACCGTTTTATCCGGTCTGAAGTGGCAGTCTTGCTTGGTGTACTTGGACGACGTCGTCATTTTCTCGCCTACCTTCGATCAACACTTGGACCGGCTGCGCATCGTACTTCGAGCCCTGAAATGCGCGCAACTAACGATCAAGCCCGAGAAATGTCATTTTGGTTTCGCAGAACTTCGCTTCCTTGGCCATGTTGTCAGCGCACAAGGCGTTCTCCCGGACCCCGACAAGACTGCTGCCGTCTCCAGTTTTCCGCGCCCAACCGACAAGAAGGCACTTCGACGTTTTCTGGGCCTCTGTTCTTACTACCGACGCTTTGTGCCCGATTTCTCCAGAATAGCTGACCCGTTGACAGCACTGACTAGAGACGAAATACCCTTTCTGTGGGGAAGCGACCAAGAAGAAGCTTTTCAGGAGCTCCGCAACCGCCTACACAGCCGCCCGATAGTCGCCCATTTCGATGAAGACGCCGCCACCGACATACACACCGATGCGAGCAATGTTAGCCTTGGGGCGGTACTTATCCAGTGGCAGGACGGCGTGGAACGCGTTATCGCTTACGCGAGCCGAACACTTTCGCGATCGGAGGCGAACTATTCGACGACAGAGAAAGAATGCCTTGCGGTGATCTGGGCCATCAGCAAGTTTCGTCCATACCTGTACGGACGACCCTTCCGTGTTGTCAGCGACCATCACTCGTTATGCTGGCTGGCAAGCCTTAAAGATCCGTCCGGGCGGTTGGCTAGGTGGAGCCTCCGTTTGCAAGAGTACGACGTGACTGTCGTTTACAAGTCGGGCCGGCAGCACCAAGATGCGGATTGCTTATCACGCGCGCCCGTGGACCACGCTCCGCAAGAAATCACCGAAGATCTTCCTTTCATTTGTGCTCTTAGCCCATCCCATGTGGCTCAGCTTCAACGAACGGACCCGGAGCTAGCGCCGCTCATCGAGCACCTGGAAGGTCACAGTGGTCGGGTTCCGCGTGTTTTTCGTCGTGGCCTGCAATCCTTCACCATGCGAAATGGCGTTCTCTACAAGCGAAACTTTGGAAAGTCCACCGAAACATTTTTACTCGTGGTGCCCACCCAGTTACGACCTGACATCTTGAGCGCTTGTCACGACGAGCCGTCCGCCGGCCACTTGGGAGTCAGTCGCACGCTGTCAAGGATTCGGGAGAAGTACTATTGGCCCAAATTACTTCCATCAGTGCAGACCTACGTGCGAACCTGCCGCGACTGCCAACGCCGGAAGTCTCCACCCATGAAACCAGCCGGATTTCTTCAGCCAATAGCGCCACCGAAGATCCCTTTTCAACAAGTTGGAATGGATCTCCTTGGCCCCTTCCCGAAGTCATCCACTGGAAAACGGTGGATCGCTGTTGCGACGGACTACTTGACACGTTATGCTGAGACCACGTCGCTTGCGAGCGGAACTGCTGCCGAAGTAGCCGAGTTTTTTGTCCACAGCATCGTCCTGCGTCATGGCGCCCCTGCGGTCATTATTACTGACCGTGGGGCAGCTTTCACAGCCTGCCTAACCCAGGCTGTGCTGAAACTGACGCACACCAGCCATAGACGTGCGACGGCGTACCACCCGCAGACCAATGGCTTGGTGGAACGGCTCAACAGAACTCTGGCCGACATGCTTTCCATGTACGTGGATAGAGAGCATAAAACCTGGGACCAAATTCTGCCATACGCTACATTCGCTTACAATACGGCACTGCAGGAGACAACGCGGCTCACTCCCTTCCAGCTGGTCTTCGGCCGTCGAGTTACTACTACGCTGGATGCTATGCTGCCTGTTGACCCCCACTGCGAGAGTGACCCTGACCTCGACATCGCCACTTTTGTGCAGCGTGCGGAAGAAGCGCGGCAACTGGCAAGGCAGCGCATACACCGTCAACAGCAACTAGACGCTGGCCGCTACAACCAGGGACGGCGCTTCGTTGCCTACGAGCCAGGCGACTATGTGTGGATTTGGACGCCCGTTCGTCACCGCGGGCTGTCTGAAAAATTACTCCGTCGATACTTCGGCCCATGCCGTGTCCTCCGCCGCATTAGCGACGTCACCTACGAAGTTCAACCCGCCACCCAAGCCAGCTCATCCCACAGACGCAAGCTTACCGACGTTGTGCACGTCGTTCGTATGAAGCCGTACCAGGACCGACCACCCGATTGAACTTGAGGCTGACCGCTGTGCCCTGTTCTATGTTGTGATCCTCGTGCCTCACCCTAGCAAGCTCGCTTTCTGCTCGTCACTCTAGCGCACGATGGCCGCATCGGGGCGATGCTGCAGGGGAGGGAGCAATGACACAGGTGATAGAAGAGGAGGACGAAGGGAACTCAGGCGATAGAAGCAGAGGACGAAGAAAATATTCCTGCTCGTGCCCGCTCTACCGGCTGTGTAGCTCCTTGGTCCCCGAGTGTTTTTGGTGTACTATTCGTTACAATATGAAAAACGTAAAGGCCATGAAATTAGCTAGTAGAGGACACATATTTTAATGAATGTTTGTCGTTTAGGAACCTTTACATTTTTGTACATATGCAACGTTCCAGTGTACTGCGCAGCAGCGGCTGTCACCGGTCATGTATTGCGAGTGATTGCACCGAAATTTTAGTCGCAACAGCGAGCCATCGATAGGCCCCTGAAAGTTTGTGCTAGGATGGGGCCCCTTGCTTTACATGACTCCAGGTGCATGGGCGTTGGCACGAAATCCAACCCCAGTTAGCAATGTTGGTCCAAAATGTCTTCTAGTCTGAAAAAGACACTGTAGGTGACAAAATCCAGAATGGCTTCCGGCGCCGGTGGTTGTTTTCGTCAGTTCGAAACAGCGGTACAGTTCGAAAAAATTTCGGGGAGGGAGGGGGGGGGGCTTCCCTCGGGGTTCTTTCTGGCACCTCTTCCATTTACTGTATACATTATTGACAATGTGAACATTCCCATAAACTTAATATTGTGCTATACACCGCCGTTATGAACGTCTTTTCTCCGGCTCTAATCATCAAGTACAGCTAACAAATGCCTGGCTTAACCAGTTAATGATTTGGCTCTCTGTCAACCAACTTTAAATGTAAACAAAACGAAGTTAATGCTTTTATATCCATGAAATTAACCATTAGACCATCAGATCCAATTAGAGTTTATTAATTTTAAAATTGAACAATCACATAATAAACATATAGTGTGTGTGAACAGCATTAGGATGACAATGGCCCATTTACTCGCGTGATCTACCGTATAAGGCATCTTTTCCCACACCTCCTGAAAGAACGATTATATTTTGCCCTCGTTCATTCCCACCTTGTATACTGCAATCTCTTGTAGGGAGCCTGCAAAAAATTTGTTCTCATTAATTTCCTTCACATTAGAAAAGAGCCCTCCGTGCATTGCTTACAGGGCTAAGTAAAGTAACGAATATTTTCTAACCTTCCCATCTCAGCAATCTTCTGCACTGTTGCAACTTAAGTTTGGCAGTTCATATTTTCTATAAAATCAGCTAGTATCGCATTTGGTCAAGTTAGCTAAATCGGCTCTAACTTTGTTTAACTATACCTCGACGATACTCGAATCGACGTTGCCATGCTTCACTCTTATACGTTGATAAAAGACGCATACATCAAATAAGACACAGCGTGTGGCTCCTGTAGAAAGGCTTTATTCAGTTGCTTCGCTTAAAGCACGGTTGCAACGTGGGGTTCTTTTGAACCATGGGTTTGAGGAAACGCTGCTACTTAATACCGTTAAGTGAGAAAACATATAAATAACAGATATTAGCAAAATAGGTTTTGCCTAGTGAAAATTTTTATTCACTTTATTCTGTGTTATTTTCTTTTCAGTTTTTAACGAAGAATGGTCAATTTGAAACGTCTGTTATGCATTGCGCTATTAAAGTAACTGCTCTGCTTTCCTAAGCGCTCGGAGTTTGCACTTTTTAGCACAAGGCAAAGGCTGAAGCAACCGGTACATACTGCAGTAAATAGACCATTAGAAACAGTTCAAATCTATTCATGTAGTGAAGTGCTCAGAGACCAGTTCGCATGACGAACATTTGCGTTAAAAAAAAGATTTTTCTGGGTTGCTTATGAAAGCGATAATTTCACCGTCAGCATGGCTTCTTTCCAATACTAAAGTTTTCACGAAATCAGCTGCGCCGATAGTGGAGCATAAAGAGACAGGAGCTGAAAGAAATCCGTGTGGCCGGATTCGTGCATACGCTTTCAAATGCAGTGCGCTTATATCAAATATACAAAAAAAATCCAGAAACTACAGAGAAATTTCTTGACTTGAAAATCATATTACCAGCTTATTAATGTTAGCGATTTCAGTGGTGTATCGAAGTATCGACGATGCAGTATCAAGTATCTGTATTGGAAATCCACTTTGGTTCGGTGTCCCGTATCGGTATCAGAAATACATTCTTTTTTAGGGTATCGGTATGGAAGATACTTTTTTCAAGTATCGTGCCCACCGTTGGTAGCAGCACAAAGGGTGTAAAGCCGAGTGGGCAAGCGACGTACGTCACTTACATCACGTATATCAGCATGGCCAGCAAGACATTCAAACCTCTCAAATCGCTGCCGTCCGTCCACCCACGATTGTGCGCGTTAGCTTCGCTTTCGACGCAGCCCACCGAGCTTCTGCTTCCGAAACCTTAGGCTGCTTTGCCCAGCCGGCACGCACGCACGTAACGATTCACCCTCTAGGCCATCGGCGCGCGCTTGGCCTGTGGTCATCTAGTTTCAATACCGCCTTTTGTAGCGATAGCTACATTACGGTAACATTTCGAGCCTCCACCGTGGCGGCGCTGCCACCCTGCCACTTGGTCACGTGGTGTGGAGAAGCTGCCGGCGGCGCGGCGCCGTGGCTCGTCACGTGGTTCGTCACGTGGTTGGTCACGTGACCAGCCACGTGGTGCGGAGCAGCTTCTGCTGCCGGCGGCGCGGCGCGCCGGCGTACCGAGCTGCCACAGCTGTGCGCATGCGCCGTGTGTCAAGAGGGATGAAGATGAAGAAGGAACGCGCAGCGAAGAGGAGCGGCGCAAGACTGACTTTGCACTCCAACTGAGCAAGTTCCACTCTGCCAGCTGTAGCTATTGCGTCACTCCAGGTTTAACCAGAGCTAAACCACCGCCAATTTTTTATTGTTTTTTTTCTTCGGTCGAAATCTTCTTTCCGGGGCGGTGTCACGGGGGCTGAGCGACGCTCTTCGGTCTCCGCGCTTGCTGTAAGCGCGAGTTTTCCAACTCCAGGAGTGAGTTTTCGGCGCCTTCTCGTTCGCTCTAACCGAGTGCTGCGGCCACAGTGGTTCGCTCTATGTGAGACGAACTGACGTTGCCCTAAACCGTATTTTGACGGTAGCACTGCCCTCATTCTTAATAAGTGAGCGTTCGCTATAACTGCGGTCATTATAACTGGGCTTGGATGTGTTAAAAATAATGCCATCATCAGCAACCAGATTACTTGCACAGGGACCAGGGCTCAACTGCCTGTGCGAAATGAGTTATGTAGATATTAAACTATATCGGAGCAAAACGAATGTTTGTCTCACATTACCACAGAACATCTATGAGCGAGCACTGTCTCCATCGATGTTTATAAGCTGCTTCCACCTAATTCAGTTAGTGTGTGTAATAATGTTGGCTTGCGGTACTTGTTATTTGACAACGTATTCTAGCTTGCATAAACAAAATGAGTACTACAAATGGGGCAGTAATCAAGAGCACTCGTGACCCAGTCGATGAAGGCAAGTCTTTGGAGTAGGTTTACAAGTAAAAATCGGATCGGGCTCCCGAGTACTGCCCAGTCTAGGTTTATAAGTGCTTCGACGCAATCATTGTGAGAGCGAAAACAAAAAAAATGGCTGTGGTTTAGCTCTGGTTAAACCTGGAGTGACGCGATAGCTGCATCTGGCAAAGTGGAACTCGCTCAGTCGAATTGCAAAGTCAGTCTTTCCCTGCTTCGTTTCGCTAGGCGTTCCTTCTCCATCTGGATGTGGATTCACTATCTCCCTCTTCTCCGCTCCCCCCCCCACTCGGTTTCACCGGCGCGCCGCGCCGCCGTCAGCTGCTCCGCACCACCGCACCAAGTGACCAGCCACGGAGCTCAAGGGCGGCCACGCAGCTCAAGGGGTGCCACGCTGAAGGCCCGAAGTGCTAGCGTAGTGTAGCTATCGCTACAAAAGCTACGTCTCCAGTAGCCACCGACCTTCCCGTGTACGCCGAATATCGGTGGACCTCTCTACTTTCACTACAGTGGCTAGGGGAAGGTTCGGCTGTAATGATATCTCCCCTACACCACAATATTATTACATAAATGCCTGCCTGTCGACACGACAAAAAAAGCCGCTACCATCTGGAGGACTTTGAAGTAACGATCGTTAGTTGTTTGGTTTACTAGAATTGATATGAATGACAATATCGCGAGGACTTGAAAGATTACAGACCGATCAGGTTACTATACGTTGCCTACAAGGTATTTACTAAGGTAATGGCTAATAGAGTCAGGGCAACCTGAGACTTTAACCAACCAAATGATCAGGCAGGCTTTCGTAAAGGATATTCCACCATAGATCATATCCACACTGTCAATCAGGTGATAGAGAAATGCGCAGAATATAACCAACCCCTATATATAGCCTTCATAGATTACGAGAAAGCATTCGATTCAGTGGAAACCCCAGCCGTCATACAGGCATTGCATAATCAGGGTGTAGAAGAGCCTTATATCGAAATACTGGAAGACATATATAGCAATTGCTATATATTTTATTGCTGACATTATGGAGGACTATGGCCGCTGTGCAGTTAACTGCACAGCGACCACAGTCCTCCATAAAGTCAGCAATAAAATTCTAATAAGGAAGGCCGTCAGGCAAGGAGACACGATCTCGCCAATGCTATTCACCACCTGTTTACAGGAGGTATTCCGAAGTCTGAATTGGGAGCAGTAAGGAATAAGAGTTAATGGAGAATACCTAAATAATCTGCGATTCGCTGATGTCATTGCCTTGCTGAGTCACTCAGAAGGTGAACTACAAATCATGATCAATGAGTTAGACAGGCAGAGCAGAACGCTGAGTCTAAAAATTAACATCCAGTAAACCAAAGTATTGTTCAACAGTCTAGCAATGAAACATCAGTTAACAATTGGCAGTGAGAGCCTGGAAGTTGTAAAGGAATGCTTAGGGCAGGTAGTGACAGCTGATCCAGATCATGAGAGGTTAATAACTGGAAGGATAGGGATAGGATGGAACGCATATGGCAGGTTCTCTCAGATCATGAATGACAGTTTACCAATATTCCTCAAAAGAAAAGTGTACAACAGCTGTATCTTACCGGTACTCACCTACGGGGCAGAAACGTGGAGGCCAACGAAAAGGGTTCAGCTTAAATTAAGGACAACGCACCGAGTCATGGAAAGGAAAATGATAGGTGTAACGTTAAGAGACCGGAAGCGGGCAGAGTGGGGAGAAAACAAAAGCGGGTTAATGACATCCTGGTCGAAATCAAGAAGAAATGGGCTTGGGCAGGGCATGTAATGCGAAGGGACGATAACCGCTGGTTCTTAAGGGTAACGGAGTGTATTCCAAGAGAAAGTAGGCGTGGCAGGGGTCGGCAGACGGTTAGGTTGGCGGATGAGATTAAGAAGTTTGCAGGCATAGCGTGGATGCGGCTGGCGAAGGACTTGGTTAATTGGAGAGACATGGGAGAGGCCTTTGGTGTAGCCAGGCTGGTGATGATGATGATTATGAAAGGGAGGTACATCCATGTCCTTCTCAAAAGCACAATGTGGTAGTGAACGTATCGGCGAAACGAGCGCATCTGAGAGGAGCTCCCGAGGGAGACTGCTCATTACCGGTGGATGGATGGAACATAAGAGCGTCCCCTTTGAAACATCATGGATTGCCACGATGCTCAGCAATCCAAGGGAAGGGATGGGAGGGCACAACCAATTTTAATGATAATAATAATAATAATTGGTTTTTTGGGGAAAGGAAATGGCGCAGTATCTGTCTCATATATCTTTGGACACCTGAACCACGCCGTAAGGGAAGGGATAAAGGAGGGAGTGAAAGAAGAAAGGAAGAATGAGGTCCCGTAGTGGAGGGCTCCGGGATAATTTCGACCACCAGGGGATCTTTAACGTGCACTGACATCGCACAGCACACGGGCGCCTTAGCGTTTTTCCTCCATAAAAACGCAGCCGCCGCGGTCGCCCCCATCTTGGATTCGAGAAACCGAAACTATGCCGCCATTTCGTCCCCTGACGTCATACTCATATAGTTCCACCTCTATCCATCACATTGCACCATTACGTCATCATTGACACGCGGCAGGTGGTTGTTTCTACAATTCTATTGTAGGTGGCGCTACAAGTCTCAATGCGAGATGTGCTGTTTTGTAGATGCTGCCACAGATGACGCTGTGATCTCAGGGTTGGTAGCAGACGCCACAAATCTCGAAACGCGATGAGTAAGAGCTAACGCTCTTAAAAGTCCACTTCGAGGAATGCTGTATTGCCTCGCGTTGAGTGAGGGAGGGGAGTCGTGCCAGGAAATGTTTTAAGGGAACCGCTTATTACGCACCCAGCGACGGGTCCGCCACTTGGTAACGTGGGCCAAGGCGCACGTGATAGGTAACGAAGACGAGCGCGGGAAGCGCTCTTTCGGTCCTCGTTGGCAACAACGCGCCGGGCAACAATCGCGAGGGGTCTGCGCCGCGTCTCGTATCTCTTGCGTTCATAGCAGCGCCTGGTGCCCACCTTTTCCTTCTTCGCAACGCGCCCGTTCCTTTCGGTCAGCTTACAGCACGGAGAGAGACCGGAAGTGAAGACAGACTTCTGTCGTGCCTTTCTTTTTTTGAAAAACTGACAACAAGCGGGGAAGTACCAAAGCCTTGTTATTCATTTCGTCTTAGCGGCTACACCTCCTTCAGTCCTTTTGTAGACGACTGTCTTGAAACCGTAGTTACGGACACTTTGCGTGCGTGCGACCGCGGTGGCTGCGTTTTTATGGAGGAAAAACACTAAGGCGCCCGTGTGCTGTGCGATGTCAGTGCACGTTAAAGATCCCCAGGTGGTCGAAATTATTCTGGAGCCCTCCACTACGGCACCTCTCTCTTCCTTTCTTCTTTCACTCCCTCCTTTACCCTTCCCTTACGGTGCGGTACAGGTGTCCAACGATATATGAGACAGATACTGCGCCATTTCCTTCCCACACAAAAACCAATTAAAAAAAAACATTTTGCGCAGCTATAATAGTCATCCCGTCAAACGCATAGGGACAATCTTCATCGTTTTAAAACCGCCGTTGTACGAATTTCTGTAATACTTAACGGAATGAAGTTTCGCTGGTGTAGTATATACGTAGAGCCGCCAAAGCGAACCGGAGGCCACTTTACATTACGCGCACACTACATATACAGTACAGTCGAGAGTAGAAAAGATTAGCACAGTGACGTAACCGGAACGGCGAAAATCGCATCGTGCGGCTGGCGGGGCGGACACACCTGGCATTTTTGTTATCAGCGTGTTTGTTACTGCAGCGCCGAGAGTTAGTCTGCCGCTCCTTTGGCACGTCATTAGTGCTAATCTTCTTTACTAGCGACTGTACATTACGGGACACGACCAGAAAAAAAAATCCGGTGGGGGTTTCCCTGATTCGTTTCACACAAAAAATAATTTAATACCGAAGTTAGATGGCTGTTATTGAATTCACCTTGCCAAAGAACACAACGAGCCCCTCATAAGGCTAGGGGAAGCACTTGCGAGGGTGGCATTCGTTGAGGTATGACAACCATCCGAGTGGCCGGCGTGCGTATGCAAAGCAAGGCTGATGGAACGAGCGCATGTGCTTTCCATCATTAAATAGTGATGTTGTTACCGTTTTTGATTTTACACATCATTGTGTGGACACATTTGTCGGGCAAGTTTTGATGACAAGTTTTGCGTACACAACTGAGCCATATAATGCTTTCACAGGAACCCTTTACTGCAAGATTTTTTGTTTCATCATAAAATTATTTCAGGAGACGTAGGTCACCAAAAGAATCGCCATGTGCACATGAAAAATTGATTCAGTGGTTTTGTTCAGTTTTTATTGACCCAAAATAGGTATGTTGCATATTTGCAACAACATCCAATAAAAAAAGCACATTACAAAATGAACACCGCTGTTGATGAGAATGAAATACAAATAATGAGTATTGAATCAGACACAACACGAAATAAAAGTAGGGCGCTGTAACCCGTGTTCCAAATTGTACGCGTTATATAGTTTTGCACTAAGAAAAAAATCTGAGGGAGGAATGCGAAAGCATGTGTTTTGAGGAAAGGACGCAATAGCTAGCTATCAGATCTCGACACCTCGGTGGACACCTTACCGCGCCTTAAAGCATGCAATTGAAGGTGCGAGGTGCGTATGTCATTGGTACGAACCCCTGTCGCTAGCTAGCCTCCAACTTGACTAAAAGATGCAAACTATATGCAAAGAGAAGTGCTATGACACCACCCAGAATGCTGTACGACGAACGGTTTATCAAAATTTTGGTGCATGTAGACGGGAATACTGTCCTCACATTGGAGTCCACCAGTGATGATATGGCGGGGATTTCATCTGCTCCTACGATATCTGTTGTGCAGTCGATCAAACATCGCCGCATTTCGCTTCGACGGACGCGGTTTGGCGCCGCGCGTCGCTTTCCATCATTAAATCGTGATGATGTTACCGTTTTTTATTTTACACATCATTGTGTGGACACATTTGGCGGGCAAGTCTTGACAAGTTTTGCGTACACAACTGAGCCATATAATGCTTTCGCAGGAACCCTTTACTGCACGATTTTTTTTTTCATCATAAAATTATTTCAGGAGACGTAGGCCGCCGAAAGAATCACCATGTGCACATTGAAAATTGATTCAGTGGTTTTGTTCAGTTTTTATTCACCCAAAATAGCTTTGTTGCATAATTGCAACAACATGCAATAATAAATGCACATTACAAAATGAACACCGCTGTTGATGAGAATGAAATACAAATAATGAGTATTGAATCAGACACAACAAAAGCGACATTTCGCTGGAAAACCTGAGGAGGCTGAACGTTTCCTTGGACGACGTCTCTCGCCTCGTGTGCCCCAAGGGCTGCCACACTGAGCGGCGATCAGTGCCACGATCACTCTGGAAGTTTTAAGAGGGCACTGGCCTTATGGAACAGTGGTAGCGGAGCAATCATTTAAGTCAGCGACTCGGGCAGAGCAATTGCTGACGGACCACTGTTAGGCTAATCCCGCCTGTACATTTACACCACCACCACACCACAGTGATGAGCCTCTCAGCACTACAAGATACGTTGACAAAATTCGATTGCAGCGGGCGCTGACGAACTGTACAAAGCTTTACGACTCCAAAGTGGCTTTCTATCCCCATGCGCAACACGGTCTGCGAATTTTGGCGTTGCCGCGTGGACAGGCGAGATGGAGAGAAGACAAAAAAAAAAAAAAACTTCCACTGCGACGCAGCAATAAAGCGCCCAGGTCAGCTGGTCCGAAGATACACCCGGGACCGCCACATAGAGGGACCCTACTATCCATTACAAACACGAAATAAATCTTCACAGTGACAACATCAGATAATCTCATCAGAAAAACAAACATTAAAAACACCAGACAGATCAGAGTATCCGTGTTCTTGTCAAAACACTCGAACACTCGCCAGCTGCGCGTTTTTCACCGCATCCACATCGATACACTCCTCACCCTTGCCCGTTATTCCCACCACCATATCAATTCCTGCCCTGCATGCCCCGATGTCCCCGAACGCTCGCTGATCTCGAGGGTTCTTTTTTCTCCCGCTCCGTTGCCATCTCATGGACCCCTCTGTCTTTGCGTACGCGGCTTGAGGCAAAGGACGTACAACCCCGAAGCTAAAGACGAGTTGTGACACGTGTCCAGCGTCAGAACACACAGAGGAATTTGCGGAACAACGAGGAAGCTAGTCGGCATCACGTGTATGTCCAGTTTCAGGTCTTATCGCGCTGATGTTTACGGCTTCTTCTGCATGGCGCTGCAAAACTGCTCTCCCACTACACCGCTCTATCTCGGATATGTTGAGCACTGCCGCATCCAAGTGTACGCATGCTCATGTGTACAGCACGAAAGGCCAAAATGAAATTTTTTTCTCTTGTTGGAGCGCGCTGGAGCTTTTTTCTTTTCAATTAAAATTGAAAACGATTGGTCAATCTTCCGCTTTTACTTTGACCGGCTGCATAATTATATTGCAGCACGTATCTAGTTATGATGAAGATAACCATCGCCAAACACAACCTTACGAAACATAAAAATTAATTAGCGATGAAGTGCATACTGGCTGATTACGTGTTACATTGCGACCGCATCGCTTTGCACCCGAAAAAACAAACTAGGCGATACGGGGCCGCCCCACTCCCATAGACAGACACCCTTGAATTTGTTGGTCGAAAGTTCGACTCCCGTTTGACGGCTGACTCGCGTTACGACTAGCGTTTTTGTATATCTCACGTACTTGTGCGACAATTTGGGGAGGCAAAGTCTTTGACCCGAAACCACATGACTGGCCCAGCTGGTGCGCAGTTCTAGAGGCACATGTGTATATCGGGAGCGATGCTGTGTAACGTCTGCCCGGCAACGGCCTCGGTCGTGGCTGGAGTCGTCTCACGACATTCAAGTGCATCTTATTTCACTTCTAATTCTGCTCTATACCTTTGTAGTTGGTGCAGTTGTAAGCACTAGTCGACAATTACTGGTTAACAATTCGCGAGTTTTGTTACGCCACATTTTGGGCGACGCCGGATTTGCGTGTTGATCAGCCATCTAATGCTTTTAATTGAAAGGAAGAAATCAGAGTCATGTGGTTTTAACGATGTCAAACATACTTGGCTCTAACTGCATGGTATGCCTCGGCCCTCTTTGCAGTTATCTCTCTTATTCTTTGATCCGCAGCGGTGGATCAGTAGCTTTGGCGTTCGGCTGCTCAACCCAGGTCGCGGTTTCGATTCCGGCCGTGGCGGTCGCATTTAGATGGAGGCGAAATTCAAAAACGGCCGAGTGCTGTGCGATGCCAGCGCTCATTAGAGAACCCCACGTGGCCTAACTTAATCCGTCGTAGCCCACTACTATACAGCGTCTCTCGTAGCCATGTGCTGCTTCGGGACGTTAAACCGCACAATTTACAATTCCTCTTATTCTTTGTTCTCTTCCTGTCCGCCTTCTTCGTATGAAACTGGCAGCCTACGTGAAAAATTCTAGATAAGAGAGGCAATACGGTACAGTACGCCTATTAACAGCGGTGTGCGGACAGTACTCTATCAAAATCGAATACAAATAGTGGAGCTTTTCTGACTAATCGAATGCAAACAGTGCTGCTAAAAACGGAATCTAATACCAGTCGAATATTTTGCGAATATTCGCTACATGTGCCAGTACTCCTATAAACAAATAATCTTGCGAAACAGGGAAGCGCTAGCGGCAGCGTTGCGGAACGGCGCTATAACTGAAGGAGTGATGGATGTCAAAAGACGCAACACTGACCTCCACTAGAGAGTACGAAATACGAAGTCATTATATATGGTGACACTGTGACCGTCATGTTGTCCACGTAGGAAAATTCGAACATTTCGATAATTCGCCCATCCAAACTTCTTAACAGAAGGACAGCACTCCCTCATACCCGAGTGACGTCACCGAGTGGTGGTTGCTGGGGCGGAATAGGATGCGAGAGGAACTAACTCGCTCATTCTCCGGCGCAGCCTTCTACGGAATCATCTTCTCCGAGGCGCGCGAGGCGGCCTTCGCCAATTACCGCCTGTGGGAGTCCATGGGCTTCATCGTCATGTTCGCCATACAGAGCCAGCTGCGCGTGTACGTCAAAGTGGCGGTGCTCATGGTCTGGCTCGCGCTCGGCATACTCGGCTACCTCGTCATCGAGTTCCACGTGAGCAGCGATACCAGGTCGCTGCTGTAGCCTACGCGAGGCGGCTAGCTCGCCGCTCGCACACGCACCGTCCTAGGAACGAGTGTGGACCGAGTTACACGCTTGCGTCAACGAGCAGAAAACACTTCAGCGCCACAGTGTGGGAACTCTTCTTCTTCGATGAGTGTATGGCTTGCTGTCGTCTGCATCGGCGATAGCTCAATTTATGCGAATCATGTGCAGAAACTGTGTCTCAATTAATTTATTTATAGCGTTTTGATGTCACTTAAACTTACAAGCAGTGTCTCATACATTTAGCTCTGTTTGCGTCACAAAATAAAGGAGTTTTTATGTGAGCTGTTGACTTAAAACGCGTGCGTACGCTTACTGACGTTGTGGCTTGAGAGATGCGTACTGTTTGGCTCGTTTATAAGGACTGCGGTTGTCACCGTTTTTAAATATTGCTTGAAGCGGGTTCGCGAACGCCTGAATGGCGGGCAGCACTATACCTTTCCCTCAGCGAGGTGCCTCGGCCTTCAAGAGTGCATGGAGAAACCTTACCTCGTTGGTACAAAAAAAAATACAGAGGCATGTTTTGAGCTTGGGTCGCAGAAACGAGCGTGTTAAAACTGATGAGGAAATTTTTCCAACGGAAGACTCCGGTTATAGTGTTGGCCTGTCAACGTTTATCTAGTTCATACACTTGTGAGCTTCGTTCAAAAAGCGTCGCGGGCAAGGCCGCCGCGACAGCAAATCCCCTTTTGGGGCGCAAAAATGTACTTGTTTTCAAGCGCTGGAACGAACGTTTGCCTTGGAGGGTCGACGACCTTACGAACGCGGGCGCTGACAGCGGCCGCTTCTGTCTGTCTTTTTAGTGCGCCATTCCCCGTGTGTGTGTGTGTGTGTGTGTGTGTGTGTGTGTGTGTGTGTGTGTGTGTGTGTGTGTGTGTGTGTGTGTGTGTGTGTGTGTGTGTGTGTGTGTGTGTGTGTGTGTGTGTGTGTGTGTGTGTGTGTGTGTGTGTGTGTGTGTGTGTGTGTGTGTGTGTGTGTGTGTGTGTGTGTGTGTGTGTGTGTGTGTGTGTGTGTGTGTGTGTGTGTGTGTGTGTGTGTGTGTGTGTGTGTGTGTGTGTGTGTGTGTGTGTGTGTGTGTGTGTGTGTGTGTGTGTGTGTGTGTGTGTGTGTGTGTGTGTGTGTGTGTGTGTGTGTGTGTGTGTGTGTGTGTGTGTGTGTGTGTGTGTGTGTGTGTGTGTGTGTGTGTGTGTGTGTGTGTGTGTGTGTGTGTGTGTGTGTGTGTGTGTGTGTGTGTGTGTGTGTGTGTGTGTGTGTGTGTGTGTGTGTGTGTGTGTGTGTGTGTGTGTGTGTGTGTGTGTGTGTGTGTGTGTGTGTGTGTGTGTGTGTGTGTGTGTGTGTGTGTGTGTGTGTGTGTGTGTGTGTGTGTGTGTGTGTGTGTGTGTGTGTGTGTGTGTGTGTGTGTGTGTGTGTGTGTGTGTGTGTGTGTGTGTGTGTGTGTGTGTGTGTGTGTGTGTGTGTGTGTGTGTGTGTGTGTGTGTGTGTGTGTGTGTGTGTGTGTGTGTGTGTGTGTGTGTGTGTGTGTGTGTGTGTGTGTGTGTGTGTGTGTGTGTGTGTGTGTGTGTGTGTGTGTGTGTGTGTGTGTGTGTGTGTGTGTGTGTGTGTGTGTGTGTGTGTGTGTGTGTGTGTGTGTGTGTGTGTGTGTGTGTGTGTGTGTGTGTGTGTGTGTGTGTGTGTGTGTGTGTGTGTGTGTGTGTGTGTGTGTGTGTGTGTGTGTGTGTGTGTGTGTGTGTGTGTGTGTGTGTGTGTGTGTGTGTGTGTGTGTGTGTGGCAGGCTGCTCACCTGCCCACAACCTGCCGTCCACCCTGTCAGGCGGCAGTCCATTTAATCGTGGGAGGCTGCTCGGGATGAGCAACCTGGTTTGCAAACCAACCCGAGCAACCCAAGTCGCACCGATAGCAACAGCTGCCATACCACCTGCCTTGTGCCGATGCGCCGCTGCTCACCTGCCCACCGGGTGGGTTACATGCCATGTTGTAGCCGGCGGTAACCAGGTGAGAACCTGGGGCGCCAATTAGGCGGCACCGCCCCTATGCTCACCGACCTATGCGGAATGAGCAGCAGCGGTTAGGTGAACGTGATTCGTATGATGCTTGCAGAATATCTAAACGGAAGAAGTTAGGGTGTTAATGGGTGGTAGTCTGGTGCCACGTAGTACTTCATAGCTCCAACCGATAATTTACGTCATTCTAGTGCACATATACGCATTTGGCCTAATTACCCAAATCGACTGACATTTTTTTTTTCATTGTTTCTTTAGTGTGCCCATCCCGACCACCTCGGGCAGCTTCACACTCTAGGGCGATTAAGACCTTACGAGAAGACGATGTCGCGACAGTGCCATGTTGTAAGGAGGGTCAATCCGGGCCACTGCACGGGGTCCTCTGCGCCGGCGCACGGCGGTGAAGCATATTGCGCAGTTTGAACCTGTGTTGTCCGTTGCGGGGGGCGAGTGTTTCGCGCGACCTGGCCCGATATTGGTACAGTACGTCCAAGAAACTATGTTTTACCAGGTGCGTGAATTAGATTTGCGTCTGCATCATGTTACGATGTTTCTTTTGATGCTGGAGGAAGTGCAATCCATTGCAGCGCGATTAACACGCTCCGACGCTGCTTTCCTTGCAACGAGTCCTTCCTGTTGACGGGCTACTCACAAACCAGGAAAACGGTAAAGGAGCTATCTTTCTGAAGCATTAACATTCAGCTCCCTTTTGCATATAAAAATACACTTCACTAAGATACACACAAGAACGCCCACATGTGTGCATGCGAAATGCGCGCATTACCACGTTCTTTAGTAAAACTTTACCACTATAGTCTGCAGCACCCGAAGCAAGGTGCATACGTAGTCGTAGTAGTGGTTTATTAACGCAAAAAGTACAAAAAGAATCTATGACATCTTAAGCTCCCGAGCTGCGGCCGGCGGAAATCAGGGAACAGGGAGAGGATAGCAGGAAATAAACACTATTTGTAATGATTACAAAAATATGTGTTAAAATATGCGTCCTGTAAGGAACGTACGCGGAAGTTTTCTATGCAGACTGATCGCAGCGCCGTATGTAACATAGAGGCTTTGAGTGGAGGAAGTAGTTTTGAACTGAACGACGCCACCGAAGCGGTCCGGAAGTGAGTGCCTCAGCGGCACCAAGAATAGCACGAAGGGGCTGAAAAGGACGCCGCCAAGTGATGCAAAGCAGATGTAAACAAGAACACCCCCCTCAAAACGAAAAATATTCTTCACGCTGCCAAAGGTACGTTGAAGTTCAAGAGGAGAAAGGATAGAATCCCGTTTCTCGGAATATATATTTTGTTCTACACTGCCAATAATTTTAAGCATACACTATACGTGTCGCTCGCTACCTTCTCACATCCTCGCTGTGTGTTGTCTTTCACGTGCGTGACCAAGAATCACAGATCTGACCGCTGCAGATATGCCGGCAATCCTCCTTAGTGTTTCCCAAAATTAGAGGCGGCGTCGCTAACGCTATAGGAAAGGAAAATTTTCGGCTCTTGATGACAGGAGAGAGACATTACGATGAAAGCAGAGGTGCGAAGGCCGTCTCGCACTTCCGCCGCGAAGTGAGAGGCGGATGAAAGGGGCTGAAACGTGGGAGACAAAAATAGGTGCAGCCAGGCATACTACGCACGGTGTACACACGACGTGGGTGTATGGGCCTTCCAACCTGCTTGTGCTCCATTCTGCGCTGTTGCAACACACCATCCTGCTGAACGCTGCAAACGCCACTGCATGCTCGGGGACAGGACACGCACTTCACAAGATTCACGCAGCGTGCGCAATCAAACCGCCCCGCGCAAAAGTCTAAAATCGGCTACTTCCCATTCTTTCATTTCAGACTACAGCAAGGCACCGAGGCAAAGGCCCGGTATTTGAGAGGCTGCCCGTCGAACGGGACCTTTGGGCGGGCTTGCTCCACAGTATGACGTCATATGCGGGCACACGCGAAAGCGGAGCCAAAATGAAGTGGACAGGGCACTGTGGCGCGACCCACGAGGAATGAGCAGGCGTGGCGTCCCCGTGCGCGTCTGTCCAGCGTCGACACGGTTATGCACGAACGCGTCACGCCTCCCACTTCTCCCGAGGTCTCTCGTGGCAACAGCGTGGATCACAGTGTTTCGTTTAGGCTCAGTTCAATTTTCGCCTCTGGAGTTGCGGTACCTTGCCTTATTAATCACTTTTTCGTTACGTCTTGCCCTCTTACTTCATTGATAGGATTTCTTGCACGTACGCATTTAGAAATTATTTATTCACTCCTGTGTTCTTTGGGGAAAGCGAGCAGTGGACTAGTGAGCGGCCGTTATAACATTTTTTTTTGTCGTTTGGGCCCTACTTTTAACAAACCTCATTTCTGTTCAGTTTTTTAATTTAGTCCGTGAAATTTATCTCCTAATGTCTATAGAGCTTAATACGGCAGACCCTAGAGATAAATTTCGTTGCCACATAGACATCAGCGGCTGCCATTACATTCTCTTTTTCTTGCAATTACAGTTCTTCAGATGTTGCCGCATTGGCATTTTCTTCCTGCACTAAAACGCTCCATAGCGCAGGGTCAGTTGGTTGATCATGATTGAAATGTACGCGCCACTTAGGAGACAAGGCACAAACGAACAGAAGGACGAAAACCCAAAGCGCAAACTTACATTTCTGTGTTTATACATTTTTATAATGACACATATTATTTCACAAGCAATGCCATGTGTACGCAACCAAGAAGTTTCAAATTGCCCTCGGCACTCTGGCGTGATCATTTCGATCTCGCTTTTCGTAAGCGCTACTGACGGATCGTTTACACACATTCCTTCATCTTGATCGGCCTGGCAGATGTGTCAACACAGGACTACAAAACATCAGAATGACTGCGGTAAAATTGCCCATCCGGGAATTCAAGCGTTGCATTGTTACCGCTGCAAAGGAAAAAGCAAAATGCGAGGCATTGTTTAAAAAAAAGAAACCGATGACAGGCCGTGAAAGAGAGCGAGTTGAAAGAGAAACTGTAAGAATGGTATTTGATTGCAGCAGCAGTTGAAGCAACGTACTTGTGTAAGCGAGCCATCATCGCACGCCCGAAGAGCGAGATCGATATGATCGCACTGTAGGGCGGCGAGGGAATGGGCAAGATGAATCTTTTCGATTGCATGCATAAAACTGCTTGTGATGGCGATATTCTGCATGTAGCAAAACGTGTCATCCCAGAGCAATAAACAGTTGTAAGTTGTCTCTTTTGGTGTGCGTCTTTCTGTCTATTTGTGGCTTGTCTCCAAAGTAGCACATGCATTTCATTGATGCAGTTAGGTTGGTGGCTTCCGGGCAGGCATTTAGCACGCCGGCCATCTCATAAGGGGGAAGCGTCAATTACGCGTAGTGAAGTCGGATTTTATATACATTACACTGACGGCCACAGCGCAGGCAAGCTTGAATGCGGGCAGCATATGGAAAAAAAATGTGCACAACTTTGCTAACTAAAATCTAAAATGTGACCAGCGTGGAGCGTTTTCGAGCGTATTTGTATGCTGTCAGCCTGCACTGAGCGATTATCGCGTTAATTCCCTTTCTATAGCGACTTTTGGGCTTTCCATACTTGTCTACATCGCCCAACTTGCCCTGCAAACTTCCGCTACCTCGACTGTGGCGGCGTCTAGAGCAAATAGGTCGTTCTTGTTTCCGCCTACATTTCTCTTGTCTCTCTCAGCGAGCGGTCCGCGCGCAGTGTTGTGCAGGGTAGATGCGCAGCGTTCCGCCTGTGATGCGAAAGACTGCAGTTCGCGGGCCCCGCACACGGAGATGCGTTTGCAGGTGCTCAGCAGCCGCTGCGGAGCCTTTCTTCGGCCGTTATTGCGTGGTCGACGCCGTATGCTCTTCTCGCCAGCTGAGGAAGGGAAACGCTTTATTTATTCGTGCGCTCGTGAATGAATTCAAATATTGACTCCACTTTGGTTCGTCGCCCCCGCTCGGAATGCACATCCTGAATGAGCCTTAAGGCGACCTGCTCCTGAGTGAGCTGCTTAGGCGTTAGGCGCCGCGGCTTGGCTGGAATCAGAATGGAATCTCCTCTCGTCTTGACTTGATGTTCTTATCCCTTTGCGAGACCAATTCCTGTGGAAAAAAGTTCTTCAAAATCTGTTTTCATAGATGCCGGAAGCAAGGTGGCTTCTAATTGAACCACAGTTTGAAGACACTGGAGTGTAGCTCCGATGATTGTCAAGTTTAAAGTTCTGGCGAAATCCGCCCCAATCAGAGTGCTCCCCTCCTGAACCACACAGAATATGACCTGTGTTGTTCTCTCTCTAAACGTTGCAGGCGACAACCTTGATCGGGCGTCTGGAATAACAAAATAACATTACAAGAGCTACTTGAAGCAATGTTTTCTCCGGAAAATATTTAAGTAGTCCTTTGTGTTCAATGATGGATGCTGCGGAATCAGAGTCCACAATAAATCTTATAACCGCATGTTCTACTCGAAGCTGAATTTATTTTGCAGACTTGGTATCTTGTTTATTCAAGTGGAAGACTCGATTTTCCGGAGGTTCCTCGTCGTCATCGTTTTCTCACGACCAAATTTTCCCACGACCAAAAAGTAATTCATTGATAAAACTCCTCTTCTAACCTAAAAGAGAAGCTAATCACAAGAAAAAAAGCTCTAGAATTTTGATGCCTGGAGTCTTTACAGGGGCTCTGAAACATCTTTCAAGGGGAACACATCAACTCGTTCAATCACTGCATTGTGTTGTCATGAGCACCTGAGCCAAATAAAACACTTATACACGAAGCAGAGAACCCACAACCACGCGCGAAATTTGGCGAGAATTTTCTGGCGGCTTTTTCATGCTCGCACCCTCCTCCGTCGCACCGCACCTGCGTATACCACTTCAGATATTCGGAGTACCCGGGTTCGAACCCGACTGCAGCGGCAGCGTTTCGATGGAGGCGAAATGCAAAAGGCGCCCGTGTGCTGAGCGATGTCAGTGTACGTTAAAGATCCCCAGGTGGTCGAAATTATTCTGGAGTCCTCCACTATACGGCACCTCTTTCTTCCTTTCGTCTTTCACTCCCTCCTTTATCCGTTCCCTTACGGCGCGGTCCGAGAGTCCACCGAGATGCGTTAGACGGTTACTGCGCCATTTACATTCCTCAGAAACCAATTTTAAGAGATGGCTATTGGTTAGATTCACCTTTCAGTGTGCAAAAAGTGAAGTGACGAGAGGAGAGGGGAAAGGCGCGAAGACGCTGAAATTCAAATTTTGACTACAGATAACTCAGCTTCTACAAAGCACTTCAAAGAAATTCATGCAGGAGGATATCCGTGAAGCGGCATCCTATAGTGCTTACTGAAACTTAGAGCCTCTTTAATGTAGACCGTAGTCAAGCCTTAAAAAGTTCATTTCATTTTCTATTGCGATTATCTAGCGCAGTAATACAGGTCGCCGCGGACCGTGGCCCAGTGTTACCAAGTGCTTTTTAAGCTGTATCCTACTATAGAGCTAGTACGCGAGTTAGACAATGAACGACATCCCGCTTGTTTGGCTGCTTATCACGTGACGATGTTGATTTCTTCTTTACGCTATGCTAGCTGCAAGCATGCGTTTAGAGAAAGGGCACTAGTATCTCACCTCTTCTTCCAAGTGTGTAATCCAATAAATATTTCATTGACCACTGAGGGAGGTGCACAGTCTGGCGGTGCGAACACTGCCGCGAGCGGACCGCATAACGAGGGGAACGGGTCATATATGCCTCTATAGACGGGCAGCACACATCCGGCCCGCTTGGCGTCACAAAAGCGAGCTGTGGATCGACCTGCAAATGAAGTAGATCGGTTGGAAATGGAATGCTGTCGGTGAGCTTTTCCTCGCTTTGGACGTTGTGTCTGTTGAATGCCTCAACCATGCTAACTATTGGGAATAGAACGATCACTCACGTAGCGTGCATTTCATGGTCAGAGGGCTCGAATGCACGAAGTTTTGACGCGAAACACCTCCGCTCTGATCGTCTAAACTATGGACCGATTTCATTGACTTACTCTTTCTCCAAGCTCCTTGAACATGCCATACACACTCACATCATTCATTATCTAGAAGATCATAACATCATATTTAAATATCAGCATGGTTTCCGCAAGAGATTTTCTTGCAACAATCAGCTCGCCGGATTTACTGACGACTTATTTACTTCTTTGGATGACGGAATTCAAGTCGATGCTTTCTTTTTGGCTTTGTTGAATCCATTTGATCGGGTTCCCCGCCATAGACTACTTCTCAAGCTATCGCATCTTAATATTCATTCTCAGGTACTAGTATGAATTAAAGACTTTGTTTATTCTCGCGTTCAGTTCACTTCTGGTAATGGTTCTAAGTCTACAATGGCACTTCACATCTTGTGTACCCCAGGGAAGTGTGCTTGCTCCCCTACTCTTTCTTATATTTATTAATGACCTGCCAAATTGCATTTCTAAACAAATTAGACTGTTTGCTGACGACTGTGTTGTGTACCGAACCATTACAAATGACTCTGACCGACAATCTTTACAAACTGACCTCGATTCTTTAAACACTTGGTGCCAGTACTGGCTTATGACCCTAAATGCCTCTAAGACAAAGCTCGTCTCCTTTACCAGAAATTCTTATCGCATCCCAACCACATACTCTCTAAATCACATAACAGTTGAGACAACTTCCACTTACAGGTATCTACGAGTTCACCTTCAATCAGATTTAACCTGGAACTATCATATTAACTTGATTCTTGCAGCTACTAACCGTTCTCTTGGCCTTTTAAAACGTAACCTCCGACACGTTCCGACGTACGTGCGTAAACTAGCTTATATTACATTAATTCGACCTAAAATTGAGTACGCTTCAGCCATATCGGACAAAGATCAAGATTACATCAAAGATAACATCGAATCCCTGCAAATCGTGCTGCTCGTTTCGTTTGTTCTGACTACTCTCGTTTCACTAGCGTCACGGCGTTAAAAGCTCGTGCTGGACTTCACATTTCCCATCGTCGCTAACTGGCCCGCTTAACTCTTTTCCACAAAATTTACCATCATCCGTTGCTTCACGACGATTTCTTTCAGTCACCCTCAGTAGTGTTTACTTTCCACGCCGTGACCATCCTTTCATGATAAAACACATCACATGTCACACTTCAAGTTTTGTCAAATCATTCATACTCAAAACCATTATTGATTGGAACCGGCTGAATTTCACAATCGCAACTGAAACGAATACGACATAATCTCATGAACTTTTAAAAAATCAAAGCGATGTGTTTTCCTCTAGTTCTGTTCTGCTCACCGTAATGTGTTTGTTTTGTTTTTTCGTTCTGTTTATTACGTTTTTTTTACGTTCATTTTGCGTTTTGTTGTTCCGCCACATTTTGATACTTGCTGACTGCCAGTTATTGCGCTTTTCTTGTTTTGTTTTTGTTCTCTTCCTCATGTTAATGTTCCTTCTTGTATCTTCAGGTTCGAATTTTTATTTCCCCCCCCCCCCCCCCCTGTATAATACCCTCGTGAGGAGGGCCTTTAGGGGTATCTTGAAATAAATAAAAAATAAACAAATACACACAGAAAAACATAGCATATAGATAAACTATATATCCTTGACAAGCAGGGTTCTTTTATGATCACAGACGCGCGCAACCTGCCTGTCTGTCGGATTACACTTCATTTGGTCCCATCTGCTTCTGCGATAGGCGTCTCAAGAAAAAAGCGTGATAGATGGGCTTTTTTTCATCAAACCTCACTTGGTTTACGAAAGCGGGTATTAGCATGAAGACCAACTATAGCTTCTTTCCCGGGTTGAAACCCGGCCGCGTTTCGATGGAGGCGAAACGCAAAAGGCGCCCGTGTGAGCCCTTCACTACGGCACCTCTTTCTTTTTCTTTCACTCCCACCTTTCTCCCTTCGATTAAGGCGCGGTTTGGGTGTCCGCCGAGATGCGAAACAATTACTGGGCTATTTCCTTTTCTCAAGAACTATTTTTTCTCTTTCGGAACTTTGTTGGTTTTTAAAGACTATAGACACCTAATTTTTGTTGCGTGTTGTATTCTGGGCACCCAGTCTGCCCACTAAAGTTATGGAGTGTGGTATATTAAGGGGGGTAGGGGATGCGCGGTCGGCGAAGTATCGCCCAATCGGTTGCAAGTTACTGCGAGCATCAATTTTTAAAAATTATTTATAAATTACTGGGTCCAGGCAGAGCTTTCAAATTTGACTTGAATACTCACAACGAGCACCTCTACAGGCCTGCTGCACTAGAATATGCCCATCTATATCATTTCAGGGTCCCTTTCAAAACAATATTCTTTGTTACTCCTTGGGATGAGTACACAAAATTCTAATATATGTACAGCATAATATTTTGCAGCATAAACCTGTCAGGCCTAGCCTTGCAGCAAAAGGGCGCGGCAGCAGGGCTTACACGCAAATGGCTCGCCCGTTAGTCTTCTGCGTGCAGATCGTCGCCAGCCTGCTGCTGATACCAGCGGGACAACAAGAGTCAAATCGGCCTTTTGTGATTCATCACACGCATGCGCTACAAAACGCCAGCTTTTTGTCGCTTCCTATCCTGCAACTTGCGGATGGGAACCCATCATCGTCTACTTCCAGTAGAAGTTAATTCTTCAAGCCATATTAAGCGCGGTGTCACACCCCTTTCGGAGGAAAAAACTACCGTCGCGCCACCGTGTTCTAAAGGGAAGCAGGCAGCACGGCTTACACGCATTCGTTTGTTTTCTACGCGCAGGTAAGAAGACGTGTTGGAAAATGTTTTCGCTCTTGTGCTGCCGTGCCCTGCGGTACTTCTGGATTCTCTGTATGACATAGTGTACCTTGCAAAGTTGCTATTGCTTGCCGGAGATGCCAATACAAATTCCGGGCCTGGGTTGTCGGAGCTTTCAGAACAGCGTAGTCAAATCGCTGTCGACTATAAAAGAAGAACGACTGACGTCGGTCGATGAAAAACTAGAACGACTTACATGCCTTGAAGAAAATCCGTCTTCACTAAACAAGTGGCTAAGCTACAAAAACTTGTATCATCCCAGGAATAAGGATAGACGATCCAGAAACTCGATCCAGAGATTGAACCTCATTGTGTGTGGTATACCAGAAGATGAAGTAAATTCCGAATCCCTGGAACGCGCCGTAAACGAAAATATCATTAAGGATACTTTAAAGTTAGGTGAGCTCGCAATTGAACGCATTCGTCGACTAGGAAAACCAAAGGTAAACAAAACAAGACCAGTCATTTTAAAGCTCTTAGATTTCCGAGAGAAAAAAAAAATTTGCGAAGCTGGCAAACTGAAGGGGAGTGACTTACCGTGTGTTCGAGACATTCGGCGGAAGCTATGGAAAACCACGGAAGGACTCCTCCAGCGATAAAGTGGCCTTAGTATATGGCAAACTAAAGATCAACAGTCGTCTTTATTTTTGGGATGAATAAAAAAATGCTGTCTCTCCAATAATGCCAACTACAAATGAACCAAAAAAGCAGGACACCGGTACACGCACCATGCGTCCGCGCCGTCCTCAGTGTCCAAAATAACCTTCGCTAATGTTAACGCTCTAAGTATATTTAACAATCTTGGTCCCCGCGGATCAATATTAGTATGAATAATAATAATAATAATTGGTTTTGGGGAAAGGAAATGGCGCAGTATCTGTCTCATATATCGTTGGACACCTGTACCGCACCGTAAGGGAAGGGATAAAGGAGGGAGTCAAAGAAGAAAGGAAGGAGAGGTGCCGTAGTGGAGGGCTCCGGAATAATTTCGACCACCTGGGGATCTTTAACGTGCACTGACATCGCACAGCACACGGGTGCCTTAGCGTTTTTCCTCCATAAAAACGCAGCCGCCGCGGTCGGGTTCGAACCCGGGAACTCCGGATCAGTAGTCGAGCGCCCTAACCACTGAGCCACCGCGGCGGGTTAGTGTGAACTTTCGAACCAGAATTTATAGCCATAACAGAAACCAGGCTAACCAAAGACATCGGGCTTTAAAATAACTCCCCCAATCTATGTCATTATTCGCAAAGATCGGCCAACACGAGGCGGAGCTAGGCGTTGCTTTGTTGATAAAAAAAAAGAAAAACCGTTTATTACCTTGCCTAAGTTTGAAGGAGATGAAGCAGTTTTTGCAAACTTTAACTTGCCGATACTGCTATCACTGTGGGATGCGTTTATCGTTGTACTTCTTTAGATCTGATTACAATACAATCATCGTTGCACGCATATATGGAGCAGCATGTAAAGGGAAATAAATCGATATTACAGGCCACTTCAATCTACCTGATATTAACTGGCACCTACATCACCATTCACCTTGCGCAGATGTTTTTTGATATCGTTTTCTTTCGATCTAAGCCAGATAATAAACGAAGCGACCCGTGTACAAGGACCTAGCTCAAACTTTTTATACCTAGTTTTTCTTAGTATTATCATTTTCCTATCCATGAGACAAAATCAGAAGTGTCAGCCGGCCTGTCAGACCACAAACTAGTCGTTTTGTGCTGCCCCATATAACGGTTCTCTAGCCTTCTCACGATTAACAGTAACGCATAAAGATTAAAACAGAACAAACAAACAAACACACACACACACACACACACACACACACACACACACACACACACACACACACACACACACACACACACACACACACACACACACACACACACACACACACACACACACACACACACACACACACACACACACACACACACACACACACACACACACACACACACACACACACACACACACACACACACACACACAAGTTGTGTCATATTGCGTCACTATAACTACGTGCTCTTGAAAAGCAGAAAAACACATAAATCAAAACCCCTTGATAACTCGACCGTAATTCACGCAAAAAGAAACGTTCGACGACTCAGAAAGAGTCAGAAAGACCATCGTTGCAACAAACACACCCGCCGCGGTGGCTCAGTGGTTTGGGCGCTCGCCTACTGACCCGGAGTAAGCAGGTTCAAACCCGACCGCAGCGGCCGCGTTTCAATGGAGGCGAAACGCTAAGGCGCCGTGTGCTGTGCGATGTCAGTGTAAGTTAAAGATCCTCAGGTGGCCTAAATTATTCCGGAGCCCTCCACTACGGCACCTTTCTCTCAATTTCTTCTCTTAGTCCCTCCTCTACCCTGTCCCTTACGACGTGGTTCAGGTGTTCGCCGATATGGGAGGGAGATACTGCGCCGTTTCCTTTCCCCCCAAACCAATTTAATTTGCAACGAACAGTTAAAAAACTTAATTCCGCCATTGATGATTTGAAACTAAAAATTAAGAGGGCCATATTACTTCACAAAAGCACTTCCTAAATTTCTAAAAAAATGCTCCCCTAAAACTCTGGCGTTATCTAAACCCTAAAAAACGAGATGAAAGACAAGCATCGCCTTAGGATAGCAAATTCAGCAACTGCTCTGAATAACTACTGCTCCATCTTCACAACAGATAACGGAGAGCTACCACGAATAAACTCTAGCGCAGGCGTGACAATTGAATTACGCTAACTGTAACTGAATTGGGAGTGTTAAACCTTTTATTTAATCTGGACACTAAGAAAGTACGAGGGCCTGATAGCATCCCTAACATACTCCTACATTCATATGCCGAGTGGGTAGCTAAATTCCTAATCTACTTTTGAGGAATCATTCCACACCCTCCCTATGGATTGGAAAACCGCCAAAATAAAATCGATACACAAATCAGGAAATATATCTGACCCCTCAAATTTCAGACCACGGTGGAAGACGTTCTTCAGACCTAATCACTAATAGCACAGCGAGCAAGTTATTAGAACATATTAGCTGCATTCTATTCAGTGCTGGTTCACGGCACCAATCCTGAAAAAGTGCCTCTGGTGCCTGCGCGGTGCAGAACCAGTTGCGTGGTGCAGGTGCAGCTAAAGTCACTGGAACGAGAAAAGTACCGTAACCATCGCCGGAGCCGCCGACTCGCCGCCATATTTGGTCCAGCGCCGCTGAAGCGACGGCCGCGCGCTGTACATTTTATACAGAATAAATTAGGTCTTGCGAATTGTGCGTGCATTTACAGCAATGAATGAAGCATACCGCTGTTCACTTGCTAATTAGGCGAGAAAAGGCTGTAATTATTAAGGCGGAAGCCTTTCTAGGCTCATGGAACGAAAATAGTCCGCGGCTGTGTGACAGGATACAGAGAGGCACACTAGACCACATCACATAGGAATGCCCCTTTTCACCTGGGGCTGTGGCCAACATCCTAGACGTAGAAGCTTGGGTGTCCCCTAATTTCACTACCGCGAACACGATGGCGACCTCCAAATTTGGCCTGGACCACTCCCATAATTGGCCCATCCACCGCTGAAATATGACTTTGGCCGATTTGGACCAAAATCGATGTCCAACCTAATTCGACTGCGCAAAAAGCGATGGTGACCTCCAAATTTGGCCTGGGCCGCTTAAAAGAGTCACAAACAACGCATAGGAAGGCACAAATGCTTTGCACATTATTGATTCCCGACGATTACTGCACTCAAAAGCGCAGCACCCATGCATTCTTCGATGTCTTTATGCAGGCATGCAATGTACAAGCGTCAATACGCGACTGGAAATGCTCTGCACGCTTATCTCAGCCCATAAGTGCAAGCGCTACGTAATGCTCCGGACGATCAGTGTGTCGGCGGCTGCGAGAAAAAAGCCAGCGGACCATTTATGACGGGGAATGACCATGTGACCGCGGGTAACGAATCGGGAGCGCGCACCGGCGCGACGACGAGAGAAAACGAATGCGGTACTTTTCCCGTTCCAGTGACTTTAGGTGCAGCGCGTCAGCAGTGCCACACGTCGTTAATGCGACCACTTTCAATCGAGCGCGTACAGGCAGGTCTTGTCGTCTGCTCGCCGTGGAGGCGTTCAGTTCTCGTGTGTATTCTTTGTGTGAGGTCGCTCTCGTGCCTAACGAGACTTGAGTCGGCCATGGAGTTGGCCATGGTCGACAACAACAACATCGCGTAGTTCTCTTTATGGAGTATAGTTCTACTCTTCCCACAGTGATCAGAAGGAAACCGACTCCATGCTGTCTCTTGCCGCAACTCACTCGCTTGGATCGACGGCAGTCGAATTCCGAAGTGCTATAAAAGTGTGGTCGCAAGCTATTTCAATCACGCATTCACCAGACTCTTCAGACTCTCCAGAGAGACGTTCGAAGAACTTTCGGCGCGCTTCAAGGCCCCTGCATATTTTCCGTCGCCTAGGGGAGGGCACCTGAAATCGCCGAGAACCCGCCTCGCTTATGAATTTAGCTCTTTATAAGCAGCGATAAAAGAAAACAGTCCTTCACGCAGCACCAGAGCTAGGGCTTCCCCGACGCTTAGCGCTAGCCCCGGCGTTTCCGTAGCCGCCGCAGAATGGCCAGGCAGCGGCTAATCAGCAGCATTTAGCGCAGCAGGCACAGGTACCGGCACCGGTTGTAGCAAAGCACGCTCGGATTCGCCCTACCCGCAGTTTGCCAACAGCCCACACACCGTTGTTGTGCCGTAAAATTCGTCTGAACTCGCACGCACACAGACGGCCCGTCGCAATTAACACGGCAGCAACAACACAAAACAGCGAAAGTTGCCTGCTACCGCGTAGGTTTCAGCGCCATTTTCTCGCAGAATGACATCGAACCCGTCGACGACTGCGAAGACGTCCCTTAATTCACGTTCAATATATGCGAGCTAACATCGTCTGCGCGTCGTCTGCTGAAACCCGTCTGCACGTGCACAACTTTTTTGCACCTCCTTGGTGGCTGGTGTCATGGTTCCTTGCTACAAAGCGGCACCCTGACTGCACCCAAATCAATTGCGGACAGCGGTGCAGAGGGCGCTGTGAATCAATGTCTTTGGTGCAGCGCACCATGAGCCGGTGCAGGCGGTGCAGTGAACCACAGCTGAATCAAACGCAGCTAATAGTAGGGAATTTTAGTGTAGCCGGTTAGCCGTACAGCAAGTATGGTAACGCGTTGCCATTGCTACCGTGGCCAGGCTTGCCAAGCCACATTTGCCGTACGGTAGCAACTGCCATAGTTACCGTGTTTACCGTACGGTAGAGGTAAAGCTCTCCAGAACACATATACGCTTATCTAGAAGTAAATGACATTTTAACTCCTTGTCAGCATGACTTTCGTAAAGGCCTTTCTACTAATATATATTACACAGCTAATTGAAATAACATGATATATGCAAAAGCATTGATAACCAGAAAAAAAATTGGCATCTCAGATACTAAAGTTATTGCAAAACTTCAACTAATTTTAGGAACTGGCCCTATTCTAAACTAGATCAAAAAACGGCCGTGGCTTAGCTTGGTTAAGCCTGGTGTTTGCGAAGCAACCACCAGTAAATACATAACGCTGTTTTCTTCGCTTTTCGTTTTCCTTCTCCCGAAACGCACGTTCCATCTCGAGCCGCTGCTGCCGCTGTTAAGGGGTTTCTTAGACACGCCTCTGCCGTTTAGTCGCGTTCCAGCGTTCTGAACTAGTAGAAGGAGACTCACTGTCGGGCAAACTCATAATTTCTTCCTTAGCTTCTGCTGTTTCCACAGAGGAGGTTGCACGTTGTCGCCGAGCTGCATACTGGGCACGCCGCTTAGAAAGTCGTTCTTCTCGTTCTTCTTCCGTCTCCGTAGCTCGCTGATGCTTCCTGTTTGCATTCTGCCGAGCTGCCTCGTTCGTAGGCACCACCGTAACATCTGGCTGTATGACTGCCTTCGCGAGAGGAGCGGAGCTGTTTTATACAGCTGGTGTGACGTCACTCTGACCGTAGCGCCCCTGGTGAGAGGAGCGGGAGTTAGGCCGCCGTTGGTGGCTACCGCCTCGCCTCGCGACGGCGTGATATGGGCCACGTTTTTACACAGCTGGTGTGACGTCACTCTAGGTCACGTGGTGTCACGTCATGCAGCGAGGTCGCGCTAAAGGTCAATAGTGCCTACCACCGCCTCGCCACGGAGCGGGCTGAAGTGCGACCTAAAGTACTATTGCTTCGCAATAAAACTATCTTAGTAATCGCATGCAATTTGTTGAAATTAATGAGAAATCAGCTACAACTAAAGTTCATCGGGAGTACACCCCAAGGAAGTGTCCTAGCGCCAGTATTATTGTCAATATATATAAATGATCTACCAGCGTGTGTTTCACAGAATATTAAACTTTGCGCAGATGACTGCGTACTTTACCAAGAAATTAACCCTCTTGATGACCATAGAGATAACGCCCTAACAGCAATGTCCCAGTGGTGCCAGGACTAGCAGATGGATATCAATTTAAAAAATCTCTTCTTTTAACTATACCTAGAAAAAAAACACATCAGCTTTTCAGTACAGGCTTAGTAATAATCATCTTGCATCTCTCCTTGAGCATAAGTACCTTGGTGTGACACTAACCTCTGACTTCAGATGGGATTCGCACGTTAACAACACCACATTTACTGCACTAAAACAACTGTCCTTCATTAACAGATGCCTTAAACTAGCATCGTCTAAAACAAAATTACTTCCATATAAAACTATTGTCAGACCGATTCTACAGTACGCCAACAATGCTTGGTTTCCTTTAACAACAAGCTCATTAAAATCTTAAAGGGGTGCAGAGAAAGGCACTAAGATGTTTATATAATAAACACTCCCTTGCAGATTCACCAACAGAATTATTGAAACGCACAGAACTCCTAACCCAAGAAAACAGCAAAATTTGCACGACTAAAATTTATGTATCCGCTAATACACAATCAACTAAAAGTGCTTGTTACAAAATACATATAGACCAACAAGACCAGATCGACCCGCCACAACCTCGCACACAAATTAAATGTGTTTCCATTCCATACTGACATATTTGATAACTCATTTCTTCCATGGGCTACACGCGAATAGACCAATCTACACACAGATATTACAAACAGGTCATCATTTAGTGTCCTGGTTATAAACCACCCGTTTCTTTTGCAGTAATTATTCTCACTTTTCACACTTCCCTTTTCTGCCGTTTTACAGTGTTGTTTGTGCCGCGACTGAAATTATAGCACTGGCTGCAGCCAATTTCCTTTTTGGTATCCTTGTCACCATGTTTGTAGCCTGTAATTTCTACCTCAAAGTTGATCTAGTTCATGAATTCTCTAACCGATTTTTTAACTATTTTTGCCATATGTTTCAGTAGTTGTACTTATCAATGCGTGCAACACACCCGATTTACTGATTTGTTGTATGTATCATTCAGAGCCCTTCCTGTTACAGTCCCTGATGGGATTCACAGTATCAAATAAAAAAAATTTCATCCACACCTTTCCAACCTGGGCGTCACCATAGACTGCCGCATACAGCTGGTACTACTACTGTGCTTGCACCGGGTCCATACAGCAATCCAGTGAGCAACTATGGTAATGCACAGGTTGAAAAGACTACAGCGCTGCAAATGCGGAACACATGTCTGCTAGCTGTACTGTGCACATCCTAGAAAAAGGACAGCTGCACTCCATAGCTACATAACCTGTTCCACTCAAACATGTCAAGATATCAAAAATTACTTTTTAACTGCATTCACAAAATAGCTGTTAGTATGTAAGCAAAAAGAATACACTTCTTCAGGCATTTTCATTCACTGCAGGTTTGCATGGTTATGAAGCAATACAATTTTTTTCTCACAAACGCCTTGACTATTGTTTTATTTAATAGTTAATAAAAACGTTCAACTGCTTCAAATGTATCACGAATAGATTGGGAAACTACACACATTACTCACAACCTACTTTCAGAGTCACAGCATGGCTGCTTCAATATTGGAATGCACACCAGTTCCTTGTGAAGCAACTCACACAACTGCGAGACCTGAAGTTTCACCCAGAGGCATTTACAAGAACATTTTATGTCTAAGTATTTACAGTTTTTTGGCAAGACAGCAAGATAAATAGTCCAGAGCAATGTGTTTTGGCCTTGGTAAAAAACCACTCTATATTATTGCTCGTCCTTCTTGCAGCACTTGAACGTTGCCCGAAACATAAAAATGTGAACTCAATATATGTACCCTGTTCCAGGTGCCGAATACAATGTTAGCAACAGTATGGCAGCGATGCAACATTTGCTTTCACTGCCATACAGCACGTCATTCAACTTCTTTTTCAAGAAGATGCACTTATCTGACGTCAATAACAGGTGAGCAAGTTGGCAGAGTTTTTAAGTTTGGAAGCTTGCAACTGTGAAAAAGCTAGGGACATTGAAAGACTGTCTCTTACAATGAAAGCAGAATAAAAACCAGAAAAAGCCTGATAAAGATCGCTAAGGGTTATGATTATTTAAGTAGTCTTCTCAGTATGCCATTTGTTTCATTTTTGCTAAAGGACTTCATAACAACTGCTTTCAAACAGCAGTGAATCAGCCATACACTAATATTTGCAATGAATTGCTACTAACTTGAACCAAAAATTACAATTCCTTCTGGTAAGCTCTCACGGTAATGTTTGACCACATACATACCTTTACGACTTATGAGCAGGCCTTGCAGAATATTTTAGCAAATGAAAAACTGTGTGTGGCAATAATTTACTTCACATAAAACGTCATACAAATTGGGGGCAGTACATCTGACTTGCCTCCAGTGAACATTTTACATCTTTAATCACAACGCCTTCCTGTGATGTTCAACTGCTTTCGCATGACGAATGAGGACTATTGCTTTCAGATTTCCAGTAAAAAAATGAAATAGATGAACAAAGCTCGCAATAAACAGTATTCATCATCTCTTCTTACAGATGGGATGTTCAACAATTAACACTGCTGCTAGCACATGATCATACAAAATGCAGCATATGAAAGAATGCAAAAGTAAACAAGCACTCAACTCATACACACAACACAACTCATGCTTAGATATGTCAAACTCTAGATGACTACTACTAGATGTTCATAACAGATGAATGCCAAACTAAGAATCAGCTCTGATGATCCAGTGAGAAAACTGCTGTAGCTAAGCAGAAAATGAACTCTCAATTTATAAACCCAAAAATAATGTGCACGTCTCCAGCGCAAGGCCAAATGAAAGGTGCATACTAAAACCAGTACTCTATAAAATGCACAAAAAAGGAAAGGCGCCTAAACTCTGTTGACTGGCAGGTGCCTTCTTCCCAGGGCAGCTATGCTGAGCCAGGCAGTAATGCCGTGCCCTCTATCGCAATAGCAAAATGGAACAGCTCCACACCACAATTCTTTGGCGAAAGCAAGCATTGAACCTGCCTCCAAACTTAATGATCCAGGCAGATACTGAAAGAAAAATTGGAGGCTGCAGCTCTGCAGAGCCAGCCCAAGCAGGGAACACGTAACGTGCTGCACAAATGAGTCTTGACTGAAGCAGACTGCACAGCTGCTGTGGCAATGTCCTCTGAAAAGTTTTTTCTTGTTGCTTGAGAAAAATAACTGTCACAGCACCACAACTGCTGCTAGCCTTTGAAGAGGTGCCTCCAGAGCAATACCAGAAGCAAAGTCAGGGGCAACAGTGCTTGCCGTTGGTTCAGGTGCAAAAAAGAGGGTGCTGTGTTGAACACTGGGCAGAATGGGCACTGGTAGGAGCCACACACATGACAGATGCTGAGTGCGTACAGCTTGTACACTTCAAACATTGACTCGTTGAACCGCTCTGCAAGAGAAATAATAAATAAGACATATCAGATGCAAAGTAATACATAAAGTAAAAGAAAAGCATTTTACAAAAGAATGGGCATAATGCTTCCGTTAGAGGGACACTGAAGACAAATAAAATTTGACCAACATCACCCGACTGTACCGTTATAATGACAAAGATGCTACTTTAACTGAAAACAGAGCTTTTATAAGCAAGAAGAGACTAAATAATTAAATACTCGTATTGCTGCCACAGGCCATTTTCACAAGTGTTTGTGATGACGTCAAGTGCTTGTTTTGTTTGCAGATTTCTGAGGCGAGACAACACTGCAATTCATTTATATTCGGCGATCATGAAGCCTCTAGTACACTCAGCGTGACATCATTAATGCCAGGAATTTTAACTGAGTGGTGGGAATGACTACCCCATTTTTAACTCTAAATTTCTCAGCTATAAACGCATATTTCTCTGTGGATCAAATGCCAAAGGAGACAAAAAAGCTAAACAATCAAATTTTACTGAAACCAAAAATTGAGTGCGACTGCCATTAGTATCCCATTAATAACAATGGCACGTTTGACTGACTTCAAACATGCCTGAGAAACCTTTTGAAAATATGGTGAACGCTCCATAGCCCAGTGAAGAAATTTACAAAGAACACACAAGTAAAAAGCAATCCCTATGAATACAATTGTGAATATTCAATTTGATCACAACACCACCAGCCATTATTGTCAGTATTTAAGGTAAGAGTTGTCACAGCTGGCATAAGCTGTAGCTAGGCCGGATACTTTGTTTTGAACTGAAAAACACTGATAAACACCGGCAGGTAAAATATATATGGAATCGGTGAAAACCGAAAAACACCAGTTTCTGGGCATGTTAAGGCTTGCTGATGGCCATTTTACCCACGAAACTTTCATACTCCATTCCTTTTCAAAAGGCAGAATGCTGAGGAGCCACTCATAATAGAACCATCAATATTTTAAACCCACGTTGATAAGAATGTTGCTGTAAGGCTCCGCTTCCTTGTTCACAGTGTAGGATTAAGTTTTTTGTCATTAGTAACGAATTTTACTGGTCGATGCGCGGAACTGTCCTATTTTATGTATGGCAAATAAAGCTCAGATTCAGCCAAGCTTATGGGCAAAAGAATTGGCCATCTCGGCGAAGAGAACTTGATCGTGGCTCCCGTGGAGAGCCGCCAGGAATTACGATGCAAGTTCAATGATTTCTATCATATATTAGGTCTCGAATAAAAGCCACATGATAGTTTCCTTTCAGGCACTTGCCAATGTTGTGAAGCACTAGCATCCAATACTGACACCACCAGATAGAAGGGCTAAAAGCTCAAATCACTTGCCTCAACTCTAGCATACTCTTAAAAGCCCCTGATAATGGACTTTCCATATGAGACATCTGCCTTGTTACACAAAGGTATGAAGACATTTCATTCAGTGCAGAACCTGTTGTTGTGATCGGAGGCCCCGACAGCGGGAACAGACGAGCCCGGCAGGCGCCATCGAACTATGCTTGACCCAAAGGTGCTGTCGTCCTGAGAAGAGGATTAGGAACGGCTCCTGGCGACGGTGAGCTGTGACGAAAGGCCTCTCATCCGGTCGTCTGGAGTATGGAATGCGGCATTGCTCCCAAACTGTGCCCTCACGTGGACCGGCAGAAAGACGCGAACAAAGGCGCCGAGCCCGCCTCGCTCGCTTGCACGTGCGGCTAGACAAAGCGGGGGCGGACACGGCTGATTCATCTTACCCTCGGGAATGCCCGGGGGCGTCAGGACGCATCTTTACACGGAGAGCATCACCACCTGCTAAGCCAGCGACCTTGTGCACATGATCAACCCGTCTGGAAACACATTCCAGGACGCCTCTTTCCCACGGAGGGGGTCACCGCCTGCTAAGCCTACGACCTTGCGAACCTGCTCAACCGGTCGGAAACAGGATTCCAGGAACTCAAGGCGCCAGGATTCCTTATCGCCTGTGCACGTGTTTGTGGGGGCGGAGCGGTCACGGGGTTAGGGAAGAGACTATGAAGAGTGTGTCTTCCCATTGGATGCTTGATCAGCCACTGGTTTCCCTAGCTAGGTGCCTAGGGAATATCCACGGTATTTAAGCCGCGATTTGGCTTGTTTCAGGAGACTCCACCTCTGACTTTTGGGGTCCCTGGTTCTGTTGTAAATATGTAGCACTTCATCTCTGACTTTTGGTCACCTTGCTTCTCTTGTAAATATGTAAATAAACCTTCAAGTTTACCAACCCTCCTGAAGGCTCCCTCCGTCGTCTGCAGAGTTCATCGTCATGCGGTGAAGACCTCGGTCCCGATATTCAAGCATATCACTATATGCGAGACGCGCCCTTTCCTTGATGTAACAGTTGTCGCCCTGCTAAAGAAGTGGAACCAGGCGGCGGCAGCAGCAGCAGGCCACTCAAATATGGCAGGCCAATGAACACATGAGAACATGATAGATAAGGGCCTAAAAATGTAGCCTGCAGCATTTTTCAGCATTTTACAAAATGCTCAGGTTAGTTTCTTGTGAACATCCAGCGGACCACCCACTATGAGTTGCACTTCACAGGTGACCCGGCCCTATATTTATGACCAAATTGTTGTCCCTTGTGAAAAACTTAAGTTTCTAGAGAACTTTGAGCACTGCGACTAGACCTACAGACTGGTAGTGCGGGACAAATGCAGATGAAGTTTCAACATCATCATCATCATCAGGCCGACTACACCCACTGCAGGAGAAAGGCCTCTCCCACATATCTCCAATTAACCCTGTCGTGTGCCAGCTGTGGCCACCCTATCCCCGCAAACTTCTTAATCTCGTCCGCCCACCTAACTTTCTGCCGCCCTCTGTTACACTTCCCTTCCCTTGGAGTTCAGTTTGTTACTCTCAAGGACCATTTGTTGTCTTGCCTTCGCATTACATGCCCTGCCCAAGCCCATTTCTTTCTCTTGATTTCAACTAGGATGTCATTAACCCGTGTTTCATCCCTTACCCGCTCTGCCCGCTTCCGTTCTCTTAACGTTATACCTATAATTTTTCTTTCCATAGCTCGCTGCGCTATCCTTAAGTTGAACCTTTTTGTTAGCCTCCACATTTCTGCCCCATAGGTCAGTGCCGGTAAGATACAGCTCTTGTATACTTCTCTGATGATAATGATGAATTTTTAATGGCGCAAGGACAGCTTTGATCAAAGAGCGCCATGGCACAAATTGGTTTTCACTGCACAAGGTTGGGTCAAAGACCCATTTCCCAAGCATTTCACCCTAAAGAAGCCGAGCACCAGGCAGGGGAAAGCTTGTAGCCATTGTATTACCGGTGGGTACCCGGTGGCGCTGGGGATCGAACCTTGCACCTCCCGCATGCAAGGAGGATGCTCAAACCATTAGGCCACCGCTGCGGCTTGTATACTAATCTCTTGAGGGATATTGGTAAACTGCCATTCATGACCTGAGAGAACCTGCTAAATGCACTCCACCCAATTCTTATTCTTCTAGTTATTTTGTTCTCGTGACTCGGATCTGCGGTCACTGCCTGACCTAAGTAGACGTATTCCGTTACCACTTCCAGCACCTCGCTACCAATTTTAAACTACTGTTCCCTTCTGAGACTGTTGAACATTACTTTGGTTTTCTGCATATAAATTTTTAGACCCAAAGTACTGCTCTGCCTGCCTTAAGTCTTTGATCATGTTTTGCAGTTCATCTCCTAAGTGACTTAGAAAGGCGATGTCATCAGCGAATCGCAGATTACTATAGCTATTCGCCATTAACTCTTATCCCCAACTATTCAAAATCCAGGCCTCTGAATACTTCCTGTAAACAGGTAATGAATAGCATTGGTGAGATCGTGTCTCCCTGCCTGACACCCTTTCTTATTGGAATTTTATTAATGACTTTATGGAGGTCTATGGTAGCTGTGCGCCCGCTACAGATATCTTCAGGCATTTTTACATAAGGCTTTTCTACATCCTGATTCCGCAATGCCTGCTTGACTGATGAAGTTTCGACTGAGTAAAATGCTTTTTCGTAATCTATAAAGGCTATATATAGGGACTGGTTATACTCTGCACATTTCTCTATCACCTGATTGATAATGTGAATATGATCTATTGTCGAGTACCCTTCTAAGGTTGTCCTGACTCTCTTAGTGATTACCTCAGTAAATGCCTTATAGTCAACGGACAGTAAGCTGATCGGTCTGTAATTTTTCCAAGTCCTTGTCGTCTCCTTTCTTATGGATTAAGATGATGTTAGCTTTCTTCCAAGCTTCTGGTATGCTCGACGGAGCATGCCTGGAAAACCACTGCGCAGCGTGGTCACTATCACCAGGGCATCGTGCTAAGCGCTTCCTGCCCCGCCCCCTCCAAATTCCAGGAGGATAAAAGGCGCCGTCAACGAGCACTGCGCGCAGTCGGTGGCGGGCGTTTGGCTGGTGCTGATCACAGCTTTATTGCAGGTGAGAGTTCTATTTTTTTGCACTCTCGATTTTGCCTTTTGCCCACTACCGACTGCGTTTCTGTTTCATCGTGTTATTTGTGACTATGTCAACTTGTTGCAAATGTTCTGAAGCATTGCCCTCCGCAGGGAATTACTTAACATGTTCTGGGTGTAACAAGAGAAGAGTACCTGGGACATCATTTCGTAGCTTCTTGTATTGATCACATCAATATAAGAGCTCCGTTTGCCCAGTCTTTCTCTTCGGTAATTACATATAATCTTTCAGATCATTACTTTGTAGGTTCTCATATTCTTTTTCCTTCTTTAAATAAATCATACACTAATAAGGAGCGAATTTCATATACAGACACTGCCACATTTGATAACCTTATAGCCAATTTTAACTGGGTCTCTTTCCTCGAGGAAGTTAATTCCTTTAACGTGTATGACAGGTTTGTGCAGGTTGTCAGTTCTATAATAGCCTCATCACAAAAGGTCAAAGTGATCAAAAAACGCAACCCAAACCTTCCTTGGTTTACAGGTGACATTTTGAAGGCCATTGCAGAAAAAGACGCCCTTTGGACACGTTGCAAGCGTAGTCCCAACAACACACGCCTCAAAGATAATTTCAGGTTGCTTAGAAATAAAGTCTCTGCCATGATTCGAGCTTCGAAACGTAACTATTTCAATTCGGCTTTCCGTAACAACCAACACTCTTCACGTAAAACTTGGTCAACTATCAACTGCCTTTTTGGACGAAACCCGAAACAATCCATTAGCGATTCATTTTCCAAGTCCTTCAAAGATTTGCCTTCTGCGGCCTCTGAGTTTAATACATTTTTCTCTCAGGTTTCCAGGAAGTTTCCTTTATCCCACTATGAGGTTCCACGGTCTTTGTATTGCACAGCTTCTTCAGCTTTTCTCCCGACTATTACACCCCCGGACCTTCATAGCATTATCTTTAGCTTCAATTTGAAGAAAGCTGCAGGTATTCACAATAAAATAATGAATGACCTCCAACGGAATTTTACGAATTTGCAGTCGGGACTTCTTTTTATGTTGAACGGTTTCATTACTTAGTGCTTCATTCCACACAATTTAAAAGTTGCCATAGTTAAACCATTACATAAAAGTGGTTCTTTAAAAGATATTGAAAATTACAGGCCTATTTCAATTCTACCTGGGATTGCGCAGATTCTTGAAAAGCACCTATTCCAAGTTATGTACAGTTTTGTTTTCACGAATTATATCCTGTCAGAGGCACAGTTTGGTTTCATTGAAGGTAAAGGAACTGTTTTGTTGTTAGAAACTTTCACTGATATTATTTACTCATGTTTTGATAATAACCAATTCGCATGTGGTCTGTTTTTGGACGCTAGCAAAGCTTTCGATTGTGTTCGGCATGACCTACTGCTTGAGAAACTTGATGTCATGGGGTTTAGGGGTCCTTTTAATAATTTGCTGAAAGTCTATTTTTCTAATCGGGCTCAAGTTGTTGAAATCAGCGGGCATCGAAGTTCTGAATCATTTCTGTCGGCAGGTGTTCCACAGGGCTCTGTTTTATCGCCTTTGCTTTTCAATTTATTTGTAAATTATTTATCAAATGCTTTGGCAGAATGTTATGTTTTTCAATACGCCGATGACACGTTATTGTTGTCAACAAATTTTTCGTTGCTTCTGGCCATGGAGGCGCTTAGAACAGATGTGGTGCATGTTATGGACTGGTTCTTAAATA